>JAEUWL010000218.1:0-121066 GCA_018524415.1 Podaxis rugospora
CACTGAGATGCCTTGTAACTAGGGCTTGAAAGCTTAATGGACGAGAATTGGGGTCTGTAACATATGCCCTGAATGCAGAACTACTGAAAACATAGAACATATCCTCACACTCTGCCAAGCCCCAGGCCAGAAAGAAGTCTGAGCATTGACCGAGCAACTCTGGAATCGAAGATACCAAACCTGGGCCAAACCAAACATTGGTGAAATATTGGGATGTGCCTCAACATGCTTCAAGAAAAGCGACGGCAACTATGACATAGGGAAAATGCACTTATATCAAATCCTCATATCTGAGGCCGCCTATCTAATCTGGACCCTACGATGCACATGAGTCATCAAACACCAAAATGATCAGAGCAAATGGCCGACAAAAAAACAAATCATTAACCAACTAAGCTACAAACTAAACCTAAGACTAAAAATGGATTGCATCCTAACCAACAAAAGAAAGTTCGGTACAAAAGCACTAAGAGCTGACGTTGTCAAGAAGACATGGAGTGGCCTACTAAAGGACGAAATGAGCCTACCAAACGATTGGACAAAAGGCAATGGGGTTTTAGTGGGGATTTGGCTAGATCACAGAACAACAAATGGGGATGTACTTGACCATGGCTAACCAGAGCCCCACACTACTGCAAGGTGTGCATAAAAGCATTTCCCCATGGGGAGCCTCATCGTCCTTAGCATATCAATAAACGCATCTAGCTAGACCGAAGATCTGCCCTGGGCAGAGGCGGAAAGTCTAATAGCTCCACCAAAAAAAAAAAAAAAAAAAGAGAGAGTAGAAATTAGGACTACTCTGCGAGCCTCCTTCCAGTGACCCTGAGGCTGAAACTCAAAGGAATGCACCAACTCTGATCGCGCCGAAATCCCTATACAGGGAGCATGCGAGCCCTTTCGTTTCAGATAAGCCGCATGATTGACAGAAGGATGTTCGGTTGGAGTGACCCAGCCGGGTGTTTGTCCTTTTGATATCAAGCCAAAGCTGGACAAGGCAATTTAAAAGAAAACCCACGTAGGGCATAGGCGGCGCTGAGAATATGTATATCTGCCTGAGATTGCGCAAACTATGCTCTAAATCGAACCCCTCAGTCTGGGATCTGTTACGTACGTAGCTTCGGCCGACTGGAAGGAGTTCGTCTCATCAGTTGCAAGAACATATGAGCCCGACAGAAGTATCAGGTGCAGACATTACCGTGCCCACCAGGTTCTCGGCATCTAATGTCCGATCTCAACCTTTTTATTCATTCATGTCGTTTGTTCCCGTGTTCACTGTACACAATCAAGCATAATAGAAACTTGCAACTGGATACCTATTCAAAACAAGTCGAAGAGCATAGCGGCGAACAGGGAATTCAGAAACGGGTTCGTAGCACCAGAAATCCTCATCCCGAATTTGGTAGATTTTGTGTCTTGAAGGGAGGGTCAGTGATCATCAAGGTTAGATAGGAGGGTTCCACAAAAGTGCTTACTTGGAGCTGAGGTGAGAACGCAGGCCGTTAAAGTTGAATTTTTTGTCGGATGTGTTTTCTTTCGCATCGTCCGCCGGTGAATTGCCTCGTTGAGCTCCTGAATTACCCTCATCCTCAGATTTGGCGGAGCCCAAGTTGGCATCCCGAGGCAGAGTCTTTCCGGGCTCACCAGAAGAAGCACTAGAACGATTGTCCTCCTGTTCTACCTCCTTTGGCTGCTTTTGCACCAGCTCCTCGCGCTTCCTAATATTGGTACAGTGCTGGCATCCATAATTCACCTTTCCGACCCACTCCTTTGCATCTTCGAAGTTCCCCAGCAGCCACCGCGTAAGACCAGGATGGTTGGGTCGTGGTTTCATGGTAAGAGCAATATCAGGCTGAACGATATCGACTTTCATTGGAGCTGGGTGCCGGTGAGAATGCCCGACCTAGGGGTATGTCAGACCTGGGCGACGGCAAACGCGAATAAAGAGCTTACGATGCTCTCCGAACGCAGAAAGAGCGGCGGATCGCAACTCATGCAGCACCAGGACGTTTTCCCAAAACGTGAACGAGTTGTTGTCAGTTCTTCTGTCGTGACATCGAGACGTTCGAGACATGCCGTCATGGCAGCATAGGCCTGTCGCATGCTGTCGGAACGTAGTGAAATCAGATTTGGAGAGTGCTCACCTGCTCATCTTTGACAAAGTTGCTCGCGCTCCAGGTCTGGGTCGCTGCCCCCTTTCGTGGCTTCTTCCCGTCTTTCTCTGGACATTGATGGCGACAAGCTCCAACAAAATCAAGACATTCATCCATTTCATATTTCCGTTCGACACCGCCACAGACCTTACACTTCCACCTCGCATTGAGACGCAACACTGGGTGAGGCATCCGGAGCGCAGGGACCATATTATTCCATTCGCTTGAACCTCCCAGGATCTTCAATAATTCGCGTTTCGCCTGTTCTGCCCATTTCTTGATTTGGCGGATGATCAGATAATTCATGAACGACTCTTTGCCAACGGCTGTTTCCACTTCGATTTTCGCCGTAGCCAAATCCGAGGACTGCAGGAACTGGATTGCAGGGAGCTGAAGGAAAACTGCAAATGGAGGGAGGGGCGGGTAGTATTCAGAATACCACATAAGCCCCTGGTAGTACTTCCAGATTTGGTTGCGGCTGGTTTCCTGAAGCCGTTTGACTGCTTTACGATCCCTCTTCTCCTGGAGCCAGTAAAGGTCTTGAGCGATAGCAGGTCGCATCCTTTCGAGTTCTGTGATAGGATTCATGGACCGATGAACTGCAAGCCAGTAGTGCTACGACCAACCTTTGTCTGTGATTCCTTCGCGTCGCTTGAGTTTACCGTTGAAAAATTCACCGTATAGCGTGCTGTTGAGCATATCGGAGTAGTCCCATCCCTCACTCGAAGCGAACACTTCACCCCTGAAGTATTCTCTAGGCCGAAATCCGGGATAAGTATGAAACGCATACCTAATCTTGTTCTGGTTTTTGATGTTACGTATCTCCGTCTCCCACTTCTTGTGCCACTTGCGAAGGTCGACGCAGAACTATGAGAGTTTTAGGCCATGACCTGGACGGGCAGGTGGTGATTACCTTTATCCAATCATAGATCTGTATGATTCCTGACTCATCCCATTGTGGTTCTGTCCACGCCGGGACAAAGGAGGTAGAGGTGTTACTGTCATAAACATTATTAAAACAGAATACTTGTTCTTGCATTTACTCCACATACGACTTCACCGTTCGTGGCATGGTTGGGAGCATTATTTGCCTTTTGAGCCCTGCACAACCATCAGTTTTGGCACTACTAGGTGAGAATAAGCGCGAGATTACAAGGCACATCCTTCATAATATTGTCTATAGGTGATCACCAAACAAATCAGCTTTTGTACTGGTGAAACTAAAGCCGAATTCCCATACCCGGGAGAGGATGGGATTCGAGACGTGATAGTATAGACCAAACAGGGTGGTCTCCTCGCTCGAAAGTTTCTTCCGCAACTGCTCCCCTGTGAATGGTCTGAATGACAAGCAAGGAAATATGATATGGATTCTTGCACATACGTGACTCGAGTAGCACAGGCTTCCTGGGCACCATGTTAATAAGAGCCAAGGTCAAATTCGTGGGATACTGACACTATCACATACGCGGGTTCCTGATGCGAACGAATGACACATTCTCTCCGTGGTTTCCCCACAGACCTGCAGACGAGGATTCGAGAATCAACAGGCTATCTCATTTCACGATGGACATCTCAGCCCACCCGACACACACCCCCGCCGAAGATAAAAGCGGCATAAGCCGGTTCGCTGTGGACAAAGCACTGGACGCCCGTCAGCTTTACACTTGATCCATCATCCTCGTACAGCGTCTTGTACGCAGCAGGATCAGGTAAGCCAACCCAAATCCTCATCTTTTTCCAGATTAAGGAAGCAGCCGGTTCTAAAAGCTTCGCGTACAAAGCCTTGCACGTTCGCGTGATGGCAAGGAGATCCCCTGGATCACCGGTTTGGAGCAATATCTCTTCGAAGATATCGAACGGTAGGTGGAGAAATGCAGAGGCTTTTGTCACAGCCGGACCCATGCCTTCTACAGCCTTTTCTTCTACAGCCTTTTCTTCTGTACTTGTGTCAACAAGCCGACGTTTTTTGCACGTAGGTTCGCCATCCCTCAAGCCCATATTCTCCTGGGTCGAATCTTCTTCCGTAACAGGGGGCGAGGTGATATGTTCGGCGTGGTTGGCGATGGTCAATTCCGTGATCGAGGGTTCATGTGAGGCTTCGGTCGGAGAGTCATCGGAAACGACCACCAGATGAGCCTTTTCGGCTCTGATGTCTGTTTCCGCTGTAGCACTCTCGCTCAGGTGCCTCTCAAGCCCATGATCGCTCGATGCGGACGTACTTTCTTGTTGTGCTCCAGGCTCTCCCTCAGGAACGATATTCGCGGAGTTACGTAGACTGGTGTCGCAATTACAGCCCGAAGAATCAGCTGACATAGAGGGTAGATTGCGTTGGTGAGGATTTGAAGGTTTCAACTTACAGCGTGATGTGTTCATCTGCTTAAGTCCACTTAGGTCGCAGGGTCACGTGTGTCAGCTCTTGCTGTATTTTGCATATCCTTACCGCTACAAGCAAACCACTAAGACGCGGTGGGCACGTACTAGGCGATTATGCTCCTCGGCGGGGTGGTATCTACGTATATATAAATAGGTCTAGGGTGGTGTGCGGAGAAGTCTGGTTTATGTGCTGAGTTAAAACGCGGGTCACCCTGCCCCTGGATCTTGCGGGAGGTCTTAGTTGGTGGACATCATCTTGAGACGTAGTACTCCAAACGAAGACCAGCTTCTATCACTTTCGGAAAATCAGTGACCATCGTGTAGCAGTAAAAGTCTTCATCGCGGATATTGTAAATATTATGTCTTCAAACAGGACGTGAAGTCAGCAGAGAACCGATATCCGTGAGGCCACCATGTACTTGGACTTAAGGTGGCATCTTAGACCATTAAAATTGAACTTGTGTTCGAAAGACTCTTTCTCTCCCTCCTCGTTAGTCCTGTTAAAAGCACCAGCCACGATAGTTGGAACTAGGGGTTCTTCATGCATCCGAATGTTATGACAATGTTGGCACCCATAATTGACTTTCCCAATCCACTTCTTTGCGTGCGTCATCCACTGTACGAGAACGAAAGTGGGGGGTTTCGGCTTCAATACAAAGGAAGTCCGACCTGATACCAACTCGATATCCATCGGGACTGCATGGCAGTGGGAATGGCCAACCTACAAGCGAGGTTAAAGACGTCCAAATCCGGAGAGACAAGAAAACCCACGAGGCTCTTAGAATGAACCACCAGAGGCAGATCACAACTCTTGCACAGCCAAGGCCATTCCATGCAGCTCCACACCTCGTCAATTTTCATGTCTGCAATATCAAGATGCTCAATACATGTTGTCATCACAGCACAGGCCTACCACCGTCATCAGCATTACACAAAATAGAAGACCTCAGGACACAAAAGTTATACCTGCTCATCCCTAACAAAGTTATACACATTCCAAGCATGACTCGTCTCCCCCTTCTTCAGCTTCTTTCCACCTTTCGGTGCCGACAAACACCATGAAAATCCAGACAACCCTCTTCTTCATAATCATTCTCCACCGAATCACAAACCTTACATCTCCACCATACATTCAGCCTTAACACCGGGTGTGGCATGTTCTGTGTCGCTGCCATCTTATCCCACTCCCACTCCTCCTTTCCTTTTCCTTTTCCTTCTGTTGATCCTTTTGCTACCAACTTCTCTAGTAAATCCTGCTTAACCCCATCAACCCACTTGAGAATCTGCTATTTGATCATCCTGCTCACAAATGACTTGCTATTGGTAGCAGACTTGACTGAAATTTTTGCATTTGCCAGTTCAGGCAACTGGAGAAGCTGGACTGCAGGTAGCTGAAGAAAGACAGGAAAAGAAGGAAGGATAGGATAGGTCTCTGGTTGTGATAGGAGCTTTTGGTAGTATTTCCATATGTCAGTGAGATTATTTTGTCGCAGTTTCAAGACTATTTTGCGGTCGCATTTCTGTTGGTAAGAGTGGAGCTCGTGGGCGATGATAGGTCAGAACCTTTCAAGGTCTGCAAGGTAGATTTGGGATGTCAGTGAGTATTCTGCATATAAAGGTTATACAAACCATCATCATCGATGTTCTTGCATTCCAGAAGTTTATCTTTGAGGAACTGGCTGAATGAGGTATGTTTGAGCATATGTGAATAGTTCCACTCTGCATCTCTGGCAAACTGGCGGCTCCTATCCAGAGTCAACGAGAATGTGAAGAAAAGAATGCTTATTCTAACCTCCTCTCATTCTGGGTCTTGACCCTGTTGATCGTCACTCACCAATGAACTGCCACTGATACAAGTCAGTGCAAAACTATGCAAACACATTAGCATTTCTGCAGAAAATAGAACAAGAATCAACTGTTGGTTACCTGCATCCACACATTATTCCTTGCTATGGCTAGGACAGTTTGAGCCTTGCAGCTTCAGTAGGCTGCAGAGGCACCTTCTTACCCTTAGGCGACTTATTCTCTGTGCTGTTCTGAAAATTGTAGCATGACTTCCCTTCTTTAATGGACTCTAATTCAACCTTCTGCCGAATTGCAGCTTCAATAACAGAACGACAAGTCATCCTTAGTCCCACAGGCCCTGAGGGGTTGTTAGAATTCCAGTGATTGGGTAGGTGATTGTTACCTCACAGGTATCACCTAAACGGTAGTATGTGCCAGGGTAGAGGACATTTGTGTCTTCAAGGACTGGGGCAGTCTGCCATGCGACCATGCATTTACAACTCCATTTGCCATTGTCCTCGTCCTCATAGTCGTACAGAAAATCCGCCCTGAATCACAGTGAGTACTAGGAAAACTTTTTACCAAGTGATATTCACCTCAGTTTGTTACAGCAAAGGGACTACATAATGATGCTTCAAAACCAACAAAAGTGAGCCAAATGAAGAGCATACTGATGAACACACACACAGCTTCACCGAGTACAAGGTATACATTCTATTTGTGGACTGTCCACAAACCTACAACAGAGTTCATCATGCACCACTAACATCAACTTATCATGAAAAAAAAGAACGCTACATACCTCACATAAACCAACATCAAAAACAAATGCAGCATATGCTGGTTCTCTCCCCACAAAACACTGAGCACCGGTAATACATCCAACGATCTTCTGCCCATCCAAGATGTCCACGATTTCTGCACGAAATTTCGCAGGGTCAGGCAACTGAACAGCAATCCTCATCTTCTTCCAAATGAATGCTGCACCTGGGCTGAGAAGCTGTGCACATAGGGTTTTGCACATTCGAGCCACGGCGAGGAGATCAGCAGGAGAGATGGTTCGTAACAGAATTTCTGCAAGGATCTCAAGCGGAAGGTTGAGGACTGGAGGGTGAATTGTCGTGGTCTCGGGGGAGTGAGAAGTGGAATAACGTCGAGTTTTGCATTCAGAATCAGAGTTTGTAGAGCCAAGCTGTGGTTTCTTGGTCACAGGCTTGCCCCTTGCATCGACATGGGTCTTGACAGAGTGAGTGGCTCCAGTAGAGGTGGCAGATGTAGATCCAGACCCCCTTGCTCCTTGACCAGGTTTTATTTTATGTGCGTCCAAAGAAGTAGCGATAGCAGAGCCTCCAGTGGACAGAGAGTCTGGAGACGCGGCTGAGACAGAGAAGCTTGCGTCGATGGACATGAGTTTTTGAGGTGAGGCTGAACAGCATTTCAGTAAATACAATCAGGTGTGGAGTGCTTCAAAGCCACTGACTCATCGAAGGGTATACTAAAGGATCTCTGAACGCAAATTCAAGAGGATTTCAAAGAAGCGTCTGGGTCTTGTGTTAGAGATGGTAATAGGTTAGCAAGGCTTCACAAGTGTCGGGGTGATTCTCTGTTCTCGTTATATTCCACACTAAACTGTATGTGGATGGCTAGTCCACAATCACAGTCACCTGACCGTTCATTCACGCATGCATACTATTTATTACTCTAAATGGAATACTGTAAATACGATAGCTGAGTGGTGTGAGTGGTGTGCAAGAAGGGACGAGTCAAATTTCGGGCAAGAACATGAGTCAGCTTATATACATAAATGCTGTCATGACTTGGGAGAGGTTACATCTCATGATTTGGAGGGGTTTTCCTTCTGAGTGGACTATGTCATGGAGGAATGAGTAGTGGGAGGAAGTAACACAATATCTGAAGCTTCATGGCGTGTATCTCCATCGAAACAATATCAACAGCATATACCTCTATCACGACATACTCCTCAGGCTTTCAGGAACCAGTAGGCATCACGACCCATAATTGCTGAGCCCTCCTTTTTTTTTTTTTTTTTTTTTAAAAAAAAAATCCTAGTCTATTGCCGTCATCGATCTACTACAAAGAGTGTATCTAGGCAAATGGGTGCATGGTAGCAGTCCCAATGTAAAAGAAAAAGATGAAATGAAAAAGAAAAAAATATACAGGTGCCCCAAACAACATGAATGAAAACCGAGTCCGACTGAAACAAATTACAGTCCAGCCTGCCTCCCATGAGGAACGGGCAGTGGGAAAGAAAGCATAAATTGACGTGTTAGCCCTTCCGACCCCCAGAGGGAGCCTTCTTGGCCTCCGCGTCGCGTTGGTACCTCCCGCGGATCCAGTCGTGGTCGAAGCAATGTCGCCAGTAAGGGCACCGGCAGTTGCCGAGCCCTCCTCTGCACTTCTCTGCGCGACCGTACACGACTGTTCCTCTGAAAACTCCGGAAAATCGGCGCCGCTACACCAATAATCAGAGTTATTCTCTCCTTCCTCGTCCCACTTCTATGACGAGCATCTGAGTTCTAATAATGGGGTCATGCCTTCCCTGATGCAAGTAGATGTTGCATTCCGAATTCCTAACATGATCGTCATGGTGAAATCCTTGAGGCTTGAAAGCTTCTCGCGACTGTCAGAACTTATTGGCTCTGATTCTTCTCTCTACAACCATGAGAATATGCATCGCGTGACACGGGCATGACGAAGTCCACAATCGCAGAGTTTCCCCACTAATGCGAAGTCGACAAGATAAGTCTCATATCACAGGGAGCTGGGGCACAAGGACAAGACGGGCAGCCTCATACACCTACGAGGACTCTGTACGATATAGCCTAGATGGCATGACAGGTAAATAAGGTATTTATGACTGGGATAAGGAAATGGAACACAGGGACGAGATCAGTTTTGCCCGACGCAACTTTGTGATGTGCTCAAGTTTGTGGTGCCCAAGGCTTGCTCCTTCTGATTTCCTTCCTAGTCTCCAGTACTCTTGCCGTCGTCTACTTGGAAAAGACCGACAACCATGTTCTGCCCGCCGTCATGCTAATCTAGGTCCTAGGTCCATACAACCCTAGCTAATACTTATTCATCAATGGGTTCACGGTACAGGACAGACCCTGCCTGGCGCGAGCCATCCCCGACATACGGCAAATTGGGGCAGGGGACCCTTATACAACGACGATCTTTCCCGTAGTCGCGTCAGCGATCAGATTCCGTACGGTACCCTCGCTGACTGAGGATAACGATCCTATATGAAGTCCCTTGGCGTTGGTTCTCATCCCTCAGATAATGCGTAGCTCCCCAGCACCCCAACTAAACGTCAATCAAGTCACTAACTCATTGCGTCAGGATCTCTCTCTATGTCGATCTGCTCCCTTCAACGGTTATTCCATCAGCGGAGAAGCCCCCGAGTATGCCGCCAGCGCAGCGTCCGGCCACCCGCCCTCTATGGAGAGTCTCGGGGAGACATGCAACCGAGAGTAGTAGCATCACAATGAAGCCCACACGACCCAAAACTATAATCGAAATTAAAGGAACGTTCAAATTAACTTGCAACACCAAGTGGTCATGCATGGAAAGTAATATCCCACAGCCTCACGATCCCATCCGCACCAGCAGTCGCAAGTCTACTTGGGCCAACCCACAACACACCGTTAACACCATTCGAGGCCGCGTTCTTGATACTGATATGCTTCAGCGGCTTCTCGACGCTCCAGATGTGTACATTCGTGTCAAGGGAGCCAGATGCGACATGCTTAGAGTCGGATGTCCAGGAAAGGGAGTGGATGCGTGCGGTGTGCATTGTCCACCGGCTGGTTACCATCTATATCGAGGGAGGCAATGAGCAATAGAAGATGGTGATAGCAAAAAGGACAAGAGGTAGACCTCTTTCTTTGCGACGTCGTATAGGACAATCTTTCCGGCAGACTGAGGGAGATATCAATGAGCGCTCGATGCGGATGCCGAGGGGAGCTAGGATACACTCACGTCACCGACAGCAAGGTACTTCCCATCGGGCGAGAATGCCAAGGCAGAAACCAAGGCCCGATTGTTCTCAAGCACAGCTGTCTCCTTCAAAGACTTACCATCCCATTCATGGAGCCGTACTTTATTATCCTGCGAGGTACATTAGTCCCTTTTCGGACGCAATGCCTCCCTCAATGGATGTGGCTCACTTCTGCACCAATAGCAACAATTGCATCACAAGCTGCGATAGCACTCGGAGCATACTTCGGCTTCAAGTCGAATACCTTCTGATTCAAACGGAACGCTTCAACAGTACCGATTTCCGCTACAAAGACCGTCGAGTCGCCTGCAACTGCAATGGATTTGGGTTGGGCAGTGGTAGGTGCTACGGTGGGGCTGTAAAGTATGAATCATGCAAACAAGGCTGTTTTCGACAAAGAACTTACACAAAACTGTCGCCAGATATCTCCCGAACTTTGTCGTCCCACCCGATGGAATGGACGTCACCCGAGGGCGAAGTTGCCAGTCCGGACACGTACGTTGAGTGGTTTGTGCCAGACACCGGCGCAGACTCTCCATCTGCGAGTGAGTATGAATATACACGGCCCGATGCGGTCCCAGTGAAGAAGGTATCGGATTTGGCTGGCGCAATCGCGTTGATAGCAGTTTGTGGGGCCTGCATGCAAATATGACTGAGGAGAAGCTGGCAGGCGGGTCGCGACTTACGGTGAAGATCCTAGCAGGTTTATCAGCCGTTCTGGGATCAAAGACGTTCAGGTCTCCGCCCAGCGACAAGGAGACGAGATTATTCTCCCCACTCCAAGTATTACCTAGCTGTTGATCATCAACTCCAGGTCCAACGGTCCATGTCGTAGTCGCCTTGCGGGCTTCAACGTCCCCTGTAAAGCGAGAGTATATGATTTCCAAAGCAGCATCGTTTGAGATGACGGCTACTTACACAACTTGACTGTCTTGTCCGCAGACGAGGTGAAGATGGATTTGCTATCCGGGCTCCAAGAGACAGCGAACTAAACACACAATCAAAATCCTACGGATCAAAAGAATGAATCCAAGACAGCATACAATGCTTCCTTTGTGTGGGCTGTCCGTGATCTCCCCGACGGTATCACCAGTCTTGCCATCATAGAGGAAAATCTTCGAGTCAGAACCGACACTAGTAAATAAATCACCCGATGGGGAGAACTTGACGTCTTGAACGAATTTCGTGTGGGTTTTGATGAGCTGCAATAGCGGACAACATCAGTTTCCCATAGGATGATGAACCTATTGAGATGGTTACCTTGTCGAACTTGAAAGGCGGTCCTACCCAAAACTAAGCTTCCTATCCAATGTCAGGTGGGGTGCAATACCTACCTTGGTGGAAAACAATAGTCGTATCGTCCGAAGCAGTCGCAGCTCTGTACGGCCTTTGCTGGCGAATAGAAACCGCGTTGATCACCTTGGAATGTCCACTAATATCTCCAGTAGAAGTACCCGTGTCCATATTAAAAGCGTATCCGAATCTACAACAACGAATCAACAAACTCCACAGAAATAAGGGGGGAAACGCACCGTTCACGTCCATCACCAACCGCAATAATCCTTTTACTCTCCCCATCCCACGCGAGATCGTTTCTTCAACCCCCCCAAACCGAAACATCAGCACTCAAGAGCCAAATCCAAGTGAACGAAACTCACATCTTCCCAGAAATAACCTTATACTCCCCCTTCAGTGTCTGATCTTCACCAACCGTATCCCAGATCCTCACTTCCAACGTCCCCATTCACATTCAATCCAAACCAAAGAAGGGGAGAACAGACTCACCAGTCCCATTAATATCTCCAGAAGCACAATAATACCCCGAAGGCGAGAACCTCGCAACCGTCGCGTTATGCACATGGCCAAGGTAAGTCGTCGCACCTGTCGAGGGTTTCTACACACCCGGCAGAGCAAAAAAACGAAGAATCGGCAGGAAAGAGCGAGTGCCGATGAGCGGGTGAAATAAGTCCATGAGTCCAAGTCATCCAGGGGTACGATTAGGGGCAATAAGCAACCCACACTCAGATCTCTTATCTACACACATATCATCCACACCACAACATCAATCAGTCGCCGTCCAAGGTACTCAATGCAAAGACTCACGATAACGGTCTTCCCATTCGTATACACAACCTTATCCTTATACGAGCTGATCTTGGTCGCAGCTCCGCGCGTGGTTACAGGATTCGAAGGAAAGAGGCCACTAGGTTTGTACGACATCGTGATTCAGAGTCAAATTGAGACAAAAGCAAGGAAGGGGTTAGTGATCAAGGTGGTACTAGCCCAAGAAAGACGCTTGCTTAAAACGTCCCGTTGCATGCAACTGCGATCAATACTGCGCCCTCTCCAATCCTCTCCGTCCCGGCTTGCCTTGCGACTGACTCCATTCCTCGCAGACCAACCGCCTTCACTAAACAGACACGAGATATACCCATTACCCAGCGGGAAATCGTCATAATAATTCGCCACATGGTCGTGAATATATATACCCCAGCACTCTAACAGAAAAGGCAACAACAATCATCATAAAACTCGGTAAGAAGTCGTAAGACGCGATCCGATCCCATAGATCGCGTGCGCGTGTACATGTGTGTACGTCGGTAGACTAGTAGGTAAATCAACAAACAAATGGGAAAATATCATCAAGAGACGTAGTAGTGGATACGTAGTATCAGAGAGAAGGACGCTATAATAGATCAATGAACGGTAACTAACCGGGGTGATGTAAAGAGGAAATGATTCCAACAAGGCTAAAAATGATACTTCCGAGGGGATATGCAGAAAAAGATACGAGGAGGTAAAGGGGTAAGATTATACTGAGGCCGTGTACAGACTCTTACCGAGTCAAAAGAAATGAAATCCAAGAGCAAGCGGAAACAAGGGGAATGTAAGGCAGGATATGAATGGAAAGGGGAAAGGAAGTGGTCAGTCAGGACAAGGGTCAGAAAGAGGGCAAGGAGGGAAAGGAGGTATGTGGAATCCGGCAAACCACCTGACGTTCACTTGGCAATACCAAGACCTAACACTTTATCTTTCAAAATCGCCGGATAGCTGTTCATCAAATGCGCGAGTGCCCTCAAATCCTCCTGATCCAATAACGCAATCGTAATCTTCGGCTGAACACAATGTCAATCATTGCAGGAAACAGGACAGTGTATGTGGAAAAAAAACTTACAGCGCCCTTGACGCCAAACGACTTGATGACCTTGAACCTGCAAAAACCAAATCACCAGTCAGTACCTCTAAACCAAATCAGAACCAAATCCACGCACAATTTATCACCCAACAGCTGCTTCTGCTGTTGTATAGGCTTATCCTTCAAACTATCCACAAACTCATTCGTTGTCTGCACCACAATCGGGTCGGCCCTCGCAACAGGCAACACCACACCAGGTTCATTCGCAATCTTCACAATCTCCACCGCCGGCAACTTAGCCAACCCGGCCACAGTCCAACTCTTGCCACTTGCACCTGCATTCGTAGTCGTACTCGCAGCAGCAGCAGGCGTAGAAGGCATAGGCGAAGCCGCAGCCGATGCGCCTCTTGAAGACAAATCAGGCGTCCTAGGACTCTCCTCCACCCTAGTGGCTCCTGCAACCTTCTTCGCCTGCGGTGTAACCGGAGTTGCCTTGGTAGGTTCGATAGGCGTAGCCTCTTCAGGACCATCGTCACTCTCCAAAACCATCTTCGCATCTACCAACTTGGCTCTCAACACCTCTGAATTGAACAAACACATTGCCCTCTCCCTCTTTGGCAAACTCATCAAAAGGTCCGTCAACTCGCTCTGATTGTTCCTTTCAAGCTTGCACACAGCCTGATAGATCCTGTCGCGCTCCGATACGGGAGGTATGGATCCCGAAGGCGAAGATGTACGAGGAGGGGTGGAGAGGGCCGCGTTAACCGAGATAGGCGTGGATGGGTGTTCTGGAGCGCTCGCGGTGGCGTCTGGATTCGCAAGGAGGGAATCTTGAGAATAAGTCGCAGAGGGTGCGGGCGATTGCGATGGCGGCGAGCCGACAGACGGAGGTTTCAAATGTTTCGCTTTCCAGGCCTCGACTTGGTCTTTCAACCTCTCTGGATCTTCGATAGTCTGAAGAACATCACTCAAGGAGGCCGTCACGAGCGAATCTACAAGTGCATCCATCTCGCTCGAAGGAACGATGTCCAACGACCTCACACGGCGCATAAGCTCGCCTGTCAACACCTCTTTGCGTACCACAGGGGTCAAGGATGCAAGATCATCATATCGCATAGGGAGATTCAGTGTGCCCGAAAGCGCAGCCTACATCCGATTACTCATTATGTCAACTGCTCCAATTGGAGGTGGCAACCACTCACGTTGTAATAGCTCCCGGAACCACGCCTTCCCCTCTCGGGACGTTCGTTGTAACTAGCCTTTGGCGATCCGAGGATCGAAGGGCGTGTGCGAGGGCTAGACCATCCACCAGCTATAGTCTCACCCGCATCACTAGCGGCGGGACTGGTGGCGCCACTAGAACTCTTAGGATGACCGTTATGACCCGCGTATCGTTGAGCAAGCTTTTCCTGGCGTAGCTGCTTAGGCTCGTGTAGGCGGACGACGATTGCCTTGGATCCTAGTTGTGCTCCATTCATGGCATGCATGGCCGCAGCAGCTGTTCAAATCTTTGAGTTATACATGCATCAAGAGGTAAAGAGACATACCTTGATCAGGCGTTTGGAACGAAACAAAACCAAACCCTCGACTCGCCCCATTCTCATCTCTCATAACACGGGCGCTATCGTGCATTCAGCATAATGCCCCAACATCTCAAGACATCAGACCACACAAACCTGACGATTTGACCAAACTACAACGGCACTGATCAGACAAAGATCAACGGTGCCACAAAGGCCATCTCACCTGACGGAAATGGGTGAACAGTCCATTGGAGTCAATCTCGGAGTCTAAATTCTGCACCACACGCGCGTCAAAAACGCCGCCTCGCAATCAATGGGCACATCTCGAACCTTGCAGAACAGATTACAGGGGTCGATCAATCCGCTGTGGCTGGCCGATCCCGGGCCGCTGAGAGGCGCCAACTGCACCTGCTGCCCAGGCCCATGGACGAAGGGGCCGGGAGATCGAATAGGAAACGGCGCAGCACGCGGAGGCGAGTACTGCAAACCAACCAACCAAACCATACGTTAAATATATACACACACAACGGATGCCCGAGTCCAAGCAATAGCGATAAAAACACGCACCTGAGTGGGAAAAGGCGTATACTGTGGACTTGCAGGAACGAAGCTCGGCGCAGCAGCATTGAAATCAGTCACAGTGCCGCTGGTCCTCCTTGGCGTATACAGCTGCACCGCAATATTCTGCCCTTCCACCTCCGCACAATGCATCGCTTCCTCGGCCTGACGGGCGTCTTCTTCACTCCAAAACTCCACCACTCCTGTATCGGGACCGAACTGTGTATGTGCACGAACCGATGCCAAAGCACCAAAACGTCTAAAGAGGTCATACAGCTGCGAATCGGTGTATCCGGGCGGAAGATGCTTGACAAGGCGGGGGTGTGCCTGGGGTGGCGGGAGGGGTGTCGGTGGATTGGTGGGAGGGAAAGGAGAGAGAACGAGTGGGACAGGAGGGGCGGTGTTTGGGATGGAACGCGCCTGGAGGACGGCGAGTGCCTTCTCGGCTGTTGGTCAAAGGGGCACAGGGTTAGCACAATTGAGAAACACGTGGAAATGAGGCATTTTTTTGTGAAAAGGGGAGGGACGGTGGATGGAGAAGTGGTAGACGAACCTTTCTCTAGAAACTTGAACTCAATCGTGCCCGAAACAGGATTTGCAGTGCCATCTCGGTGGATTTTAGGTCTGAAAGGACCATAGCCTGCAAGGGCAATTGCAAGGGCCTCATCGGAAATGTAGGCAGGTAGATTTGAGATGTAAAGAACGGGCTCTGCGAGGTAGGGATGCGGATGTGCTTGGAGAGCCTGGTGTGTGAGGTCTTGGTTGAGGTAAGAGAAATCCATGCTGCGAAGTGCCCGGAGGTGGGAGCGGACAGACTGAAGACAGGACAGGCAGTGGGCAGTGAGTGGCCTTGTCCACGATAAAGTACTCCCCTCAAAAAGTTCCAATACCACGCTTATGTAACCATCTCTCATGATCTATTGTCACAAGTAAATAAGTACATTGTCTATCGTCTATGGCGCCACAACAATTATCTTCACTGCAAAGAATAAGCACCGTCGTTCACCAACCCAAAAAAGAATCAAACATACAGGGTGTCGCCGCCGGGCAGAGATGCTGTGTGTCCGGCGATGCAATCGCACAAATTCTCGATCTGTCGTTACACGTCGTCTCCCAGTTCTGAAAAGACGCAAGATGAATGTAGTCACACTAAATAAATCCTCCATCAGTCAAAAGTCTTGTGAATCATTGTCATGACTCACCTGAAAGACTGACTTGCGTCGTCATCATGTGTCGTCCAAGTCGTAAGAACATCAGAGCCCGATGACGCTCCCTGCACAACTTCCTCC
The DNA here is from genome assembly GCA_018524415.1 of Podaxis rugospora. NCBI lineage: Eukaryota > Fungi > Basidiomycota > Agaricomycetes > Agaricales > Agaricaceae > Podaxis > Podaxis rugospora. Next base: position 16,833 of record JAEUWL010000218.1, read on the forward strand.
CCGACATCTCCGTTCCCATCCACCGGAGCAGCCGCGACAAACATGGCAAACGTCGCAAGCAGCATTACAACAAACTGAAGTCTCCAATACATCTCGGCCGTGTTGCGTGTCGTGTCGTATATTGCGTGTGGGATGGGCAGAGGGAGAAAAGGTGGCGCGTGTGTATGGCGCAATCCCAGACCAGCCTCGACCAAGGATTAATATACACCCAGCAACAACCTTCGCCTTCTCAAAGAATTAATCACACAACCAACCAAGTAGAGCTAATCCCCAAACCCACTCTCGCAGATATCCCAACCGAATCTTTCCGAATCCCACGAGTTTCTTCACGTTAAATGTTAAACCTTGCTCCAACCCGGCCGCTGCGCGCTGAATGATCCAGAAGAAGCTCCGAGCGCAAAGTAGCAGTAGCAGTACCCCCGCGGCAATGAAATCCCTACTTCGCAGCAGGAAGGGAACCCAGACTCTTCGAATCGCACGAAACTTCTCGGCTTTATATACCTCTTCCTCGGGAAGCTTGCCAGACCCCTGGCGTAATATTAGAGGGTGGCGGTACCACGAGTCTTACGCCCAATTCCCATCATGCATCATTGGTGACCTTAGGATCTGTGTCTGTGTCAGCCTGGAGTTTTATGTAACGAATTCGGTGACCCGATGACAAATTTAGATCTTCGCTAACCCGCTACGCCGCGTTTTCGGCATCAGTCCAGCGATATTTCTTATAGTCACCAATGACACACCAACAATAACATATGCAACGATCAAATCATCACTTCTACATTGGTCATTCCCACAACAAACTTTGTATCCTGGCCGTCCTGTCCGCAAGAGGATTTATGTTCTCACCCGAGTTATCAATCAAGCAATTGCGAAGACCTATAAAACGGTAATGGCAAGAACACGCGCTTTAAGCTCAAATTGCGTGAGTCTATCTGTGATAAGATATTTGAATGCATGGAGCTAAGGGGCCAAAGGATACTTGATCGCGAAGGAATTATTTCCGCCTGTGTCATGTCATGTCATACTCAGTGTTCAACCCCCTTACTACCCTTGTCATACTCCGAAACAGCCGGTGGCAACGGAGCTGAAGACCAAATGCAACCAACAGGCCGCGGAAGGCAGATAAAGAGCGGACAACGGATGACCTGTGCCCAATAAGAGCCAAAAGAAGAAAAGAATATCATTCCAATCCAACAACTGGACAGGTAACCAACATACCCAACTTAAAATAATATTAATTCATCACCAACACCAACAGGGTGTCCATCTCCAATGTCCGCACCAGCTCCTAAGTAACACAACCCCCAAGTCTCACAACCCCGCACAACCCCCGCACAACCACCTGAGCACGTATCCCCCGTCCACTTCATCCATCATCAGCAATCCCCACATCAGGATAATTCTTCAACGGATCCTTCCTCAAAGCCTCGGCCTCAGAGCTCGGAGTTGGCGCCTTCAATCCAGCCTTCTTGACTTTGATAACAGAATCTGTCGCGCCCAAAGTAGGTGACGCAACACCCGCCAGTAAAGAAGTCTCCGTGACCGTCTATAATTAACCAAATATGAATCTCACGGGGTAGGATTCTCAAAATTCGAAGGGTTGACTAACCTCATCCCTAAACGGTGTGAACCTTGGCGTTGCCGGAGGTCCTGCCGTTGTCGTAGACGGCAAAGACGCAACAGAGCCACCGGCACCACGCTCCTGGCCACCGACATCCGAATCCACAAACGGTACAAACGAACCCTTTGCCGGCGTCTTAGGTGGTACACCCGTACCTACCGATGGCTTCCTCTTTGAAGCGGGTATAATAGGCGGCGGCGGCATCTCCTCCGGTCCAGGATCCTTATACACAGCAATCTTCGAACTCGAACTCGAAGCAGCAGACACAGTCCGTTTACTCTTCCCAGCCTGTTTCAACGTCGTCCCACCGAGCTTCCTCACCTCTGGCACATTCTCCTTTACCCTCGTCTTACGGGTGCCTAGATCCTGCCAAGTGTCGGCTGATGCCGCTTCTGCGGCGGCGTGTGATTCTTCGCCTGTGGGGTCTACGAAGATCTGGAGTCGAGCATTTGGTGTGTTTGAAGAGGAGAGCGGAGTCGAGACACTTCGAGATGATGTTCTAGAAGTGGAGGCGAGGGAAGAGGGGGCGGCGGAGGAAGGTTTGAGAGAGGTAGTCGCAAGTGCTGGTCTAGGCTTCGCAGAAGACGTCGTAGGAGGGGCAGGTGGAAGCATCATATTGCTCATCATCCGCTTCTGGAAGTCATTGTATCGTTCTTGTAGATGATCCAAAGGATCAGCGCGTCTCGCAAGACCTAGACTATACGCATCATCTGCCTCTTTTCGCCTAATGAAATAAATCAATTAACACGGGGTGAAATCGATTAAATAAGACGCACCGGCCATCTCTCTCCAGAACCGCCGCATATTCTTCATACAACAACGCAAACCCCGTCCCAATTTCATTCGCAATTAAAAACTTATAAATCACAACCGGCTTCTCGACGTAGCTCGCATACAACAACCACAACTTCAAATATTTCACATCACCTCTCCACCTACCCCCAGCATGATCTTTCAACACCCTCGTCGCCTCCTCCAATAGTTCCAACAACCCCGACTCGGCACTATGCCCTTGAGGATAATTATCCAGCGTCCAGTTAACAAACGCCCAATAGGCATCTAGGGCATCAGTACTGCCAGAGTGGTCATTATCATCACCGTCGCCAGTAAGCGCAAGTTCGACGTTGATGCGAAGGCGGTTACGCGTAGCCGAGAGCTTAGCTTCTCGTTGAGCGTGCGGAGTGGAGAGGATGGCGGAGAGGGCAGTTACGCGGCGGCCGGTACCTAGGGGCTGGACGTTCTCTTTTGCAGCTTCGAGGACGTCACAGTCAACGATGGTTGGAGTGTCGTCTTGAAACACGTCGTTTTGGTCCGTGGGGAACATGGTTCATGAAATCAACGCATCAAAGTTTGTGCACGAACCTCGAGGCTTTGGGCGCGAATGGTCATGTGATCGAGTCGTTGTTGTTGAACTCTCCATTTCTGCACCGGTGCAAGCAAACCTACTGCTAAGACGCGGTGGGCATGTCCTGAGGTAACAGATTATCTACGCTCCTCGGCAGGGTGGTATCTACTAATAGTATAAAGAAGTTCTGAGGTGATATGTGGAGGAGTCTGGTAGAGGTGCTGTTTGCGCGGGGTAGATGTAGAGTAGAGGCATTACAGCAGAGAAGCGAGCAGAGTCATATGAACCATAATTGTAAGGATAAGATAAGTTAAGACATGGAAAAGGAGATAATGTGAATGGAGAAAAGGCGGCAGGAGATGATAGTAATGGTTACCCCTGGTTCTCGTCGGGGTCTTCTCCCCTGAAAGTGTCAAGTGGGATGTCTTTGAGGTGGGCTTGTTTATTTGAGTGGGTCTGCACCCGATTTTGTGAAGACACCAAAAGTCTGGTGGGCGCAGCAATTCCATCCTTGGTTCCTAGTATCTCTGGGATACAGAGTCTCCGAGGCGTCTCGTAGGATCTGGTGGTGTCTTTCATGTATGAGGGATGAGTGTATGATGTGATCCCGTGTTTGCAGGTTCTCGCCACAGGGGCAGTTGATATTTTCGGAGGGCACACATGATCGGTAGTAGTCAAGGAAGTATCCATATCTTGTCCTACACTTGAGAGCTGATTATTGGGAAATTTAGGGAATCTACACGGAAGGACGCCGTCTCAGCCAAATGACACCGATGGGAGTAGGTCAGGGAGCTATGTATGGCACGATGTTTCTATTGTGAGTCTTGAGATTAATCGCACTATTTGCATAAATTTCTTGTTAAAGTATGGACTGGGTATGGACTCTTATGGTACCCCAAATAGGTACATGGATGTGCTTTAGCGGAAAGTACCTACAGGTTACCTACAGTATCTATGCAATGGCTCCATACCAAACCAAAACTAACCAGAAATTAGAGATACATTTGGAGAGATGATTGAGGAGAGGAGAGGGGGCGAGAAAGGAGGCCTTGCATGTGAGGCGAGACTGTCAAGTGTCATGATATTGCCAACATCTTGAGTAAGTCTGCCGTAACTGCTGGATAAAACAAAATGCATATGACATCATCTTTGATTGTGTTCCTGTGCTAGGCTGTGGAGGGAAAACAGGGGAGGTATATTGAAGGCATGGGAGGAGGGTGGCAGATGGCACTGACAGAACTAGGTGCCAGGCTCCTCCTGCCTTCACACCCCAACTCTCACTGGACTCTGCTTAGTCCAGCTCTGCCTGGCTCTACACCGCCCATGGGTACATTGTAGGACTATGCCTAATGATCCTATGTGGCTGGACGAATCCAGTTGGGACCATTTCAATGCCTCCCTGGGCGGCCATCTTATTCACACTGTCCCTATTGCCTCCCCATGCCATGGACCGAATCCTGATGCCACCAAGTGCGATATCATACGGAATCAATGGCATGTACCCAGGCTACAGTTCATCAATCCTAAAAGGTCACCATTACTTCAAATCTAAGACATTCATCTTATACAGTGTGGAACACCCACTGTCCATCACAGCACCTGTCTTCCTAAACAAGAGCTGTGATCCATTCACTGCTGTGAATGATCAATGCATCATATGAACCTATGTTCAGTACTCAGTCAATGTGGCAACACTGGATCATGTTATCAAGATGCTGGTGTTTGCAAAGAAACATAACATTCGGTTTGTAGTAAAGAATACGGGTCATGAGTAAGTCCTTGCATCATGCTTTTCCCCAGGCTGGCATGGACCTGCTCAGTGCCATGGGTAAATCAACTGGTGCGGAGGGCTTGGCAGTCTGGATGCATCATCTCAAAGATGTTGAGTGGATTTCACATTATACAGGGTCCAGTTACACTGGTTATGAAAGTCCAAGCTGGAGTTACTGGAGGTGAACTAAACCAGGACGCCGAGAACAGGGGACAAGTTGTTGTTGCCGGAGGATGCACTGTAAGTCCTATCCCAAGCTGAGCTTTTCAGTTCACACACTGGTAATGGACAATTTAAGACCGTTGGGTTTGTAGGAGGCTACATACAGGGCGGCGGCCTTTCTGTGCTGAGCTCCTTGTATGGCATGGCTGCAGATCAGGCTCTGGAATTCGAAGTTATTACTACTGATGGCTGATTTGTTTGTGCATCGCCCTCTGAGAACAAGGACTTGTTCGGGGGCATTGAGCGGCGGAGTGGGTCATTCTTGTGCCCAGTTTTGATTGTTCATACATACTGCTGGACAGGGTGGGGGCACTTATGGTGTCGTTTGGTCTGTCACGTTAAAAACAAAAGCCAATATGCCAGTTACAACTGTCCATGTGGCATATCAGCCATTGTCTTCAGCTAAGTCTGCTCTGGATGTGCACTGGCGGAGTATTGCCACCTACCTGATGGAGTCACCCAAGTACCTCAATGTTGGTGCTTTTCACAACCTTCAACAATGCGTTCTTCCAGGCAGCTGTCCTCTTTCTGAAGAAGACTCCTGAGGAGGTAGCCGGCTTGACTCAGTGGGTTGCGAGCCCTGAACATCACTCCGTCTGTTTCGGAAACTGTCCAGCACCCGACCGTGCTCGGTGCATTAACGGCAATAGCCGATTCTTTTGGTGGAGAGATCTTCGTCGGACTCAGTCTCACTGGAGCACGAATCTTACCGAAGAGACTCTGGGAAGTCGAGGAAAGTCTGGCGCAGTTACTCAGCACTCTGCGAGGAATTGCTGACGATGCAGCCACTATTGCTAATCCTGGTTTCAATGCTACGATGGAAGTATCTAGCAATCCAGACAACGCAGTCCTCCCTGCTTTTGGAATGATGAATAGCAGATGCTTCATCTCCTGGTATGGTTTCCTTTCATTAGGTCTGAACTGGTGTCTTCCTATTCACCTAGGCCCTGGAATGACATGGCAGGCTTCGATGAAGAGTTTACAAGTGTGACAAGGACAGTGACTGCTTTGGAGAACAGACCTGTGGCGATTGCTCCTGAGGCGGGAGCGTACTTGAACGAGGCAAGTGTTTTGCATTTCTTCTCCTCTCACTTGAAAGGTCTGATATTCTTCTGTTGTTTCCAGGCGAATCCATTCGACGTTCACTGGAAGCAAGACTTTTACGGCGTGAACTACGACAGGCTGTTGCGAGTCAAGGACAAGTGGGACCCATAACAAATGTTGTTTGTATGGACAAACAGCCGTTGGGGGCGATAGGTGGGTCACGGTTGACGGAGGGCTCTGTCCCGTAGTTGGATAAGGGAAGGAAGGGTGTTCCGCCTCAGTTCTGCTTCCTCAATGTGGCCGTGTCGACTCGCTGACAAAGGACTATGTGTGTAATTCAATCGACTGCTGGTCATATCGATTTCAAGTGTACTCATCATTTTGATAATCTTTCTCCGAAGGTAAAGCTCTATTGGAAATCCACCAAACTGCCGCCGCCTTTCCTTGGTTTATGTGCATGAGTAAAAAAAAAATTGTAATGCATTTCGTGACCTGTCCCAATGCCAGGCGGAAGATCTCCGATTTTCATCACTCACAATTTCACGCGTCCCGAGGCTCTTGGAAACAAATGTGGCCGTTACTTCTGGGAAGTGTAAACACTGCACAGAAGAGAACGGCCAAGGTTCTCGCATTGAGGGCCGTGACAACCGCCTCTACAATCACATAATTGACAACTCTGTCCAAATGCACCTTCAGAAGTCCGAAGGACACCCCGTACACTTCTTGCAGCAAAAGGGGATGCAAACTCGAGTTCTATCGTGGTCTCGACACAAGGGGACCCTGCTTCGCAATCAAATTGCTGAAGATTCTATCATAATTGATGGATCGAAGAAGTGCAAGGCTGAAGGACTGATGGGGTACATTGACACGGCACTTACAGAAGGCCAGCAGCTTAGTGCAAATATCAAGATGTTTCGGTGAGAGACAAATTAGGTATTCTTGGCCGATAACGAAGTCCTAATCTTAAACAAGGTTCTAATATCCCTTTGATTACTGCCAATAACCACTTCTTCAAGTTATGGCTGAACGATATTTGCCCATCACATACGCCTGCAAGCTGTTATGTGCTTTCACACTCAGTAATGGACAACGAGGTTGCCCCGTGTCAAAGAGGAAGTTATACAATGGCTACATGCCGGCGCGCTGACCTTGGGTCCTCCAACGCCACTGGTACACCCTCGCCGAATTACCTTTCGAGGGCCAACTACCTCAGCCAGTGCTAATGACGCGAAGGTCTTGGGTTCGATCCCCACGTTGGCCACTCAGGATTCCAACTTTTTTTTTTTATTTTTTATTTTCGCTTTTCATTTTTTGTTCCGACTCTTTAATATCGAACATAATGTGGAGGCAAGCACAAGAACAAGAAATGATGCATACCCGTGAAGCGACAAAAGCAAACAAGAAATATGAATTTACGAAGTACACTACGGCAACGCAACAAACTCTCAAGCCATCTCAACATCCTGGATGGGAGCAGCAGTAGCCGTCTCAGTCGATTCAGTTGTGTTAGGAGCTGCTGTAGCGGCACCGCCCTCAGCTGCGGATAGCGAGTTCGAGTCTCCCATAAAAGCATCTAATTCCTTATCCAACTCCTCTGCAGTAGGTGGTTTTTTCGGTCCCTTCTTGGGGCGTGGCGCCCGTCCTTGTCGCGAGCGGATAGGACCGACACCACCTCTAGCCACGTTCCACTGTTAACAAACCAGAACCACAGTGATTCGACAAGAAGTTTACTCACGCTGCAGGTGCAGTAAGCCTAACATTGGTGTCATCCCTTGCAAGTCGATCCAACAAGGGCGGTTTTTGGATTCTGCTGATCAATGAGCCATTCGGTGCACTTGAAGAACGGACGCGCGGAGGCCTTGGAGCGAGAAAGTCGACTGTCATCGGTTGCCCTATTTGGATGAGGCGACTGTCAACGACGGGTGGAGTTATGACATGTATGACACTATCGACGTGCCTTTGGCTAAAATACCATTGAACTGCTTCTTGGCGCGTACGGCCTCTGCCACCGTCTCAAACGAAACGATAGCCTGTCCCGAAGAACGGCCACTGCGGTCGTACTGTTGTTTTCAAACCATCGTCATTCCCAGAATTCATCAACGCGATCATCCATTAACGAATTCCAAGATGAAACGGTTTGTGCGACCAAGAAGCGGAGGTTACGCAAAGGGGTGGATGGGGAGGGAACGGGAAGGGGGAAAAGGTCGGAAGGTTTGGTTGGCTTGGGTTTTACTTCAATGGAGGGGAGAGCTCGGGGGCTTGCCGTACCCTTATTAGTGGCTCACGCACGAGCGTGCCAATTTGTCCGAATATAGCCTGGAGAGGTTTGATTAGTATGATGGAATAGATGCCCGTGGAGTGGGAGAGATGAGAGGCGAATATGCCAGGAGATGCACGAGCGCGTGTACAAGCGCGGGCTGGCGAGGATAAAGAACCACGAATACGAGGCGTGTTTCAAGTGAAGCAGGAAGGACGTACAGTCAAATCCTTGGGAGTAATTTCATAGTGCAGGTTTGAAACGAGGATTTTGTCCGTCGGTGCTCCAGATGCAGAGATTGTAGGTGTTGTCGTTGCGGGCCTTGAGGAACGTGGGACAGCGGTATCGTTGTTGACGCCCGGTGCTTTGTCGTGTAGCCATTGGCCTTCAGGAGCTCTTGAGGGTCGCTACATTTCACAACAGCACATCGGAAAAGTGGAAAGGAGATGGTAAGCTCGTTCGGAAGGGGTGAGCGGATAAGGATACTGACACTGTAGGGCTTGCGAGAACGTTCAGACTTGAATGATGACATTTTGTGGCCGTCGCTAAGTGTGAAAAGAAGGAAGGAGAGGAGGAGAGGAAGTCCAGGTGATGGTTGGAGGAGAGGCTGTTATGAGCGTGAAAAATGTCTTCAACTGGCTGAGGGTCCCTTGAGCGGTAAATGAACACAAACAACGTGGAGTCGGGCCTCGGAGTCTCGGATCTGCATTCGGTAGGTCCGGGCATCGGCCGGGCTAGGTGTTCACACAAGCTCAGAAACTATGCAGTCTCAGTTAAATGATGTATTGGGAGATAAAAAGGAATATATTAGGTCGTAGATTAGAACGGTAGTTTCGGTGCCTTGACAGTCCTCGGTGGCTTGAGGGGATCGGGTCTCCTCCTCTTGTAGTACTAGCGTAGCCGCCTTCAAGTCAGTATCCCTAGCATGCAACAGAGACAAGAAACTCACGTTCTTGTAGTTGTATATCCTCTTCTTCATATCCCGAAGGAGAATTGCCCTCTTCCTCATTCTCTCCTCCCGCACACGCTCCCACTTATGTCCCTTGAACATTCTCTTCTTGCCAGCATACAACTTAATGCCCAAGGCCGCGCCGCGAACCTTCCTCCTCTTCACCTGGCCTTCCCAGGCGACCGGCTCCAGCCACACAGCTTGATCCTCTCCAGAGTCCTTCAGCTGTTCCTTCAGAGTCTCAACAGAAGCGGCAGTAGCCGCCCTCTGTGCCTCCTGAATGGCTTCCGTTACACCGAGTCGCGTCCGTGGAGTCTTCGGACCGGGGGGCAATAAGTGTAGAAGTCCGCTGGCCTTGGCTTTCTTCACCAACTCAGCCTGCCTCCGCAGCGAGTACACTGGCGGTCTCCATTTGCCTGTCTCCGGGTGTTTGCGAGGGATGAATGGGTTGGGGAGGACTGCGACGTTGGACTTGGCTTCGAGCTTCGGGGTGGTTACTTTGGATAGCGGACCCAGCCGACGAATATGCGTTTCGACTCTGAGGAGTTGGTCAAGTCTGAATTTTTTGATGGCCTTTGCAGCAGCAAGATTGGACATGATGTTCGCCCCGAGAACTGGGTATGTTCTCGTGGGGAGTGTCTGCTGAAGTTCGGATTGTTGGCGTAAATTTCTGGGCCACCCAAAATGGAACTCCCGGCGGCGTTGTTGTCTAAACCTGCCTTTGGCTCTAGCATCGGAGTCAAGCAAGGACAAATAGTACGGGTCCTTGACGTCATTGGCTGCTGATTCGGAAAACTAGAAGTGCATCAAACCCTTAGGAGACGGCACTATACCAGATTTCGAACAAGAAGTGGCTTTCAGTTTCTGATTTCCATCTCCCTCGGCCGAGAATCCCTCATTGCGCAGCTAACAGTCGAAAATCTGATACCTATCCTATACAGTCCCGCTCAAGCGCGCCTCCTAATTGACTTATAAACCTCTTGTCTGAAGACACACGGAAGCGTCAGATCGCCATGCCTTCTCTCACAGACCATCTCGTGAATTTACCCACCGTGCCTACCTACCCAGAGGCCATAAACCATCCATTCCTCATTGCCGCAGGCCATGGCGCCCTCACCCCTGATCTCCTGGCGCTCTGGCTATCCCAAGACCGGATTTACGCCGCCCACGCCTATCCAGCTTTCATAGGCTCCCTCATCGCGAATATTCCTTGGGACTCGTCCCACGGTCTATCTTCGCCCGAAGAACAAAAGAACCAACGAATCCTTTCGATCCTGGTTTACTCTTTGGAAAACGTTGCACGAGAGGTCAACTTTTTCAAAGACACAGCCGCAAAATGGAAACTTCCTCTGGAATGCTGGAAGGAGAGGAAGGGAACAAGGAACTACACTGCCGAGATGGCTAAGATCTCGAAGAATGGCAGGATTGATGAAGGTTTGGTGTTCTTGTGGGCTATGGAACGCGTACGTTTCTCGTATGCCTGTACTCAAGATTGAATTTGTGACACCGTCATAGGTCTACCTTGACGCTTGGTCCTTCGTCGCCAGCCAACTGCGCGCCAGTGGCCAGGATAAAGCCAACTCTCCTTTCAGCTCTTTCGCGAACAACTGGAGCAGCCCCGAATTCGTCGACTTTGTGAACAAATTGGCCAAGCTGGTTGATGATCTCGATATCCGGCCGGGTTCGGATGCATGGAAACGCGCCGAAGCTATCTGGACGAGAGTCGTTGAACTTGAAGTTGATTTCTGGCCTGTGGAGGGGGAAGAGGTTTCTCAACGCTTTTCGGGGAACTAAAACCAACACCAGACTTGAAGCTTGATTTCTGTATCTTGTTTATGTTGTCATGGAACACTATCACGAACTTTCTCGACTCGAATCAGGGACCTGTGAAGCTCGCGCTTACGCCTTGAAAGCTTGGGGAACGAATATGATGTTGAGATGACCCGGGAACATGCGACTAACCGTAAGGCTTGGAAAGGCACGTCCACCATTGCCTCGAGCGAATTTACTGGGATGACCCTTGTGGACCTTCCTAAACCTAATGACCCATAACGGAACTTCCGAGACTACGGATGACGTTTTTTCGGATTACTCACTCTGAGACTCTACCGCCTCGATATAAGGTCGCAGACTTGTCGCTCCACTAACAGCAACCTGCTATTCTACCCTCACTTTATCCCTTACACTTTCACGAATGGGATTGTTTGGAAAGAAACATAAACAGGAGGTGAATATTACTCCATTCTTCTCGTTTACTGCGTTCACTCATTCGTTCGATGCGTTCCAAAAGAGCAATCCTGAAACATCGCATTACGCACCTCACCACCAGACCGAAAGTAACGAACCTTTCACCCAAAACTCCGGATACAGCAACGAACCTGGATACGCAACCCATTCGAGTCCTTCGGGCTCGTATGGCACTGGTTCTGGCTTCGTGAGTCTCCTCTTTCTTCCTTCTTTCTTCCTTGTGTAGTCTCCCCTGTCCTCACGCATGCGACGTACAATATAATAGTATGATTCAGGTCAAGCCGTGAACCAGCCCTTGCCTGAAGCCTCTTACAAACACGGGCATGGCTACGCCAATAGCACAAGTGTTGATCCACGATACACCGGACAGGGCTCGGATATTGCGAGTGGCGGAGCAGGATACTATACTTCCAGCAACGAGCGTCCATATTCTCACACCACAGATACCGGTCACGGTATTAGCAGCTCACATGGCCCAGGACACGGCGGAGGTGAAAAATTTTGGGGAAGGAGCACTACGGAGAAGAAACGGTCCGTTCACTTCTCTTTCCTTGAAAGTACGGAAGAGTATTCATAATTCCTACTAATTCTTATCCTTTCTTTCTGCGTTTTTGGTGGTGTGACTGACTGTCCCTTCGTGACTCGGGTGTCTGATTCCAGGGAAGCGGAGATGATGAGGGCTCGTGATGATAATATTGCAGAAGCGGAAAGGTTGGAACGGGAGGCACAAAGGTTGAGGGAGAAAGCAAATTATCGAGGTGCGCTGACGGACCTTGCTCCAGGATTACGTTTTCCAGCTGACGGGTTGGCGTGTGGTGTAGGCGCAAAGGGGAGTTACGGTAATTATAGCGGAAGCAGGGGATATGAAGACGATTACTAGAATTAAGCGTACCGTGGTCACAATTAAGGAGGGTATGAGTATAAATGAGGTTCTTGCGATTTCTCCGACAACTTTACTGTACAATACTGACCTTTTCACACCTTGTAATAAACTGTCTCACTGTCTAAAAAGCCAAACTTGTTGAAAGCACTTAACACAACGGCTTGTGATCCTTCTCTCTTGACGCTGGGGTAATGACGTCATACAACCCCCATCTTCCCTTGACCCCCATTAGGTTCACAAAAAAAGTCCACTCTACTCCAGAAAGCGGCGCTAAACTCCTTCAATCAAGTTCAATTTGCGTCATATTATCGTACTGTGGTGAATACGTAAATACAAGCAAAGTACGCCGCTTGCAGTTATAAAAGAGCGGGGATGCCTCTGCAGGTCGTTCAACGAAATCAGCTATCACTTCTACAATGCCTATTTTCAAGAAACACCACAAGACCGTATGTCGCGGTGGCGGCTTTAGTTGCCCCTCAATTACTCACCACTTGTGACGATACGCAGGAAACTGACCGTAATACCGCGGCAAACCAACAGCTTGGTTCAGGCTTCGATTCACGCGACAGGCCATTGAATGAGGGTTATTCTGGCTATGAAGGATCTACCTACCCCCCCTCCCAACATGGAGCAGGATATGGTGCCGTACGTCAACAGTCAATCTTTCAGCAGTAAATTTCCTTCTAATCACTAATGGACAGTCTGGAACTCAAGGATATGAGGGTGGTGGAGTCGCGAATCAGCCGTATTCTGCTGCCGGAGCTGGGACTGGTATCGGACATGGACTCGGGCACGGTGGACAACACCAGCCTAATGTGCCCCCAACAGGGACTCTGAATGATCCGAACCAGTCAAGGGGCACTACTGGGCAGAGAATTACGGGTAAGATGGAATCTGCTGTAGGGTCTGCTGTCGGTAGTGAAACTTTGAAAGCAAAAGGCTTCCAAAAGGAACAGTGAGTTATCTTCTTTCGTTTTCCTGGAGTCCGGATATTGACCTGTCTTGTAGAGAAGCTAATGCGATCAAGCTTCAAGGCCAGGAACTTGCCGAAGCTGAGCGGCTTGAGCGAGAGGCTATGGCGCGTAGGGAACGCGCTGTTGGGCACGGTAAGCATGAGGTGCACTTCGAAGGGACCGGACTCGGAATGCTAGTAATACTTTAATTCTCTGACTCAGGCGCTCACCCTGCGAATATGCACCTTGGAGCTGGAAAGCAAGATCAATATTCTTGATTGTTACATGCTAAATTTGTCGAGTTTCTTAATGAATGAACTATGTTCGCATGTATGTACTTCGGAATTAAGGACTCCATGGATTTAACCTGCTCGTGTTCCCACCTAAGATGATTGCTATTTTGGTTATGTCGCGCGCGGGAAAGATATGCTATTAAACTGGGCCTACAACGATAACCTAGGCTGGTTGGATAGTACTAGTAGGTTCCGCCTCAGTGACCTGAAAACCAAGATCATAGTCATGGTTCCTCATTTGCCTCAACCTCTCACTATTAGCCTCATTCTCCTGGCTAATCGCCCTTCCCAAGGCGACCTGATGGATGATTATCACAGATGCGAGAGACTTCCCACCAAATTGACTAGTCAACTACACGAAGCTTTCTGCCCTAAAGACGTGAACATACCTGACAGGCGAGAGCAATTGTCGCGACAATCAGTCCAAAAAGCTCTCCTCCACCAATCCCAACAGCCCCAGCGACCGTGATGGGGACGTTGATCGCAGCAGCCTGCAAGAGAATAGCAATGATGCCGAGATGTTGCGGAGTGGGAGTGTCTGGCCCAAAATACTTGATGACCATACGCCGGTGTAGAAGGAGACGTATGGTGATATAGAGTGTGGAGAATAGGTTAAGAAGTACGTTGGATGCAAATGCTGTTGCTTGTAGGGCGGATGCCCCTGTTCTGAGTCGAATTGTCTCGATGAGGGCCCCTCCAACGGAGACAGTGACTGGGTGTTGAACCGGCGTGTTTTGAGACTGCCGCATGCCAATAATTAAATTGAATCATACCAATGGTTATAACCCAAAGACACAGTGGAAAGAACCAGAAGATATTCCAGAGTTTGGCATTATTAGGTCCCAAGATTCGGTGAATCTTATAACATCGCCATACCTTGGGGCAAATTCATGTTAGGAACACTTCTTGTCGTAGAGGAGGATGCTTACAAGAAGCCCGTCCGTCAGACCCAGAATGGCTACTGGGGTCAATTTTCCGACAAAAACGAAGGCATTCGATATCCTGAGTTGCTGACTGACGGGGGTTGATGCAAAGATGGCCGGTAGATTGTTCCACACGAAAAACGCGGCCTCATAGCCCAGGTTTATGAATAAGAGCACAGCGAGGTATGCTCGCATATACTTCTGTTGCAGGGAGGGCAATCGGCCTTTCGGCGATAAGATCACGAAGCAGGCGATTCCGAGGGTCAGGAGTGCACCATCGAGTAGAGCTACAATGACGATCCCAATCGACAGCATCAATTGAGTGTGTACATCGGCTGCGGCTAAACCGAGGGGGTCAGTCATTAAACGAAGTCGAGGGGGTAGTAATTTTCCTGTTGCCAGGAGGGATCCTCAAATTCGAGGACCATCACGATTCTGATACGGATTGCAGCTCTCCCATTGCACAAATTTGACCAAGTATCCCTGAGAGACTCAACCTCTGTTTGTGCATGCTCAGCATCGTACTGATCTTGGTTTCCCACGTCAAGACGAGAGTAGATCAGGAGCAAGATTCACAGCACCAATGAGGAAACGGGACTGGCCATCCCAAGCATCGACTCCTTGTCTTGTTCGATCACCACCCTGCCTCGGCCAGTAGCCTTGAATAGTACATGCAGACAAATAGGAGCTATTGTAACCAACCGCCGATATTTTCTTTTGATGGTGTTAAATATGATCATTCGAGGAATAGATATCTCTTCACGTACGAGAAGCCATCGGCTCCAATGGTCTGCTCCCTGTATCGCGCATCCCTCATCAAATGTGCTTCCCTATTTCTGGCCGATCTTTACCTTACACAGTTGTCCCTTGTATTAACCACAGTATAACCCTTCATTCGTTCAGAGGAGGCTGAGCACTGGGACCCAAAAATGTAGCCTCTATGTTTTGTTGATAGGTATTAGCAATCGCCCGGTGGCAGGGGAGGGCACTATAGGTTGCCGGTAAACTGCAGAGTGGTGCCCGGGGTCGCTGCCTCAGAAAGGAAGGCACATGGCACCTACACCCATTTCGGATATTAGATGATGAAGCCAGGATACATGCTTAGTCTAGATATCTCTACGAAGACGTTCACCCTCTTATTTGACTTAGAGTGGCAACGCTTTGTGATGCGATCATCTGATCCAACGTGCTCACTATCGACAATGAAGCGCATAAGGTGTCTTCTTATTCTCATAGACAGTGTATAGGCGAAGGTTTCCTTTGACACTGAGAATGGCAGGTGCAATGGATGAGCGTGGCTTGAATACCAGTGGTGTCGAAGTCATACCCGGGGACAGAGAATGGCAGGTGCAATGGATGAGCATGGCTTGAGTACCAGTGGTGTCGAAGCCATACCCGGGGACAGAGAATGGAAGATTTCATCCGCATTCCTGACCCCAGAATCTGCCCAGAATGAAGGGATATCGGTTCCAGATAATGCTGAGAATCGTTTTTTGCTAATTGGTGTCAGATGCCTTGAAAATACAGTACCTCTCCTTTCTGAGGCAGTGACCCTGGTCACCACTTCGCACACACTGAGGAACCCAGTTTATTGGCAAGCTCCCTCCGGTGGCAGCATCCTAGACGTGTATGTGTCTACATCATTGGTCGCAAATGTCACTGGGCTAGACCTCCTTCGGTAACGGCCACTTCTTACCATCATGTCGTCGTCCACAGCACCAACTGTTGCTAATCTATTTCCCGAAATCATCCTCGAAATATTATTTCGGTACGAAAAGAAAAACAGGAATCTCAAGAACTATAGTCTTGTTTGCTCTGAATGGCGATTTCTGAAGGGCGATTATATCCCATGCCATCATTGAAATCTCTGGATGTTACTGTCGACTATTTTCCTGTTCATTTGATCACCGCCTGCAAACGCACGAAGCGCTTGGCTGTCGGGTTTGTGACTCTACATCATCCCATCGACACTTCAACTCTGCCTACCGACAACTCCATCAGTGCACCCGTGCTACAAACCCTCCGTCTATATGGTCTCACCGTTCAGAAAGCCCGCTTTACCACCAACATCCTTCGTGAAACTAAATATTAACCTTTCACCCAAACGGCTCAGCAAGGCCAAACTGTGCTTAAAGATGGCTTTGGGGCACTAAGGAATGTCAGTGTCCTTGAGGTCAACTTCATGTGTGCGCCGTTCGCGGGATACGATATGGGCTACCCTCGATCGATTCTTTCTCAATGGTTTATCCCTCCCTTGCGTCAATTCCCCGTCTCATCCAAATTGTCAAAGTTGCGCATTATGTGGGCGAACCTGCCGTTGCACCAAATGCTTCCCTTCATCTTAGGCGACGCCCTGTCCTTCAGCCGATCTGGAGAAAATTGGACAGAGCTTTGTCCGATGATACTATGTTTCCTCGACTAGAAGACTGTTCGCTTTATGCTCCCTGATTCTGGCGTTACTAAGCTGTTCCCTCAAAACCGCAGGAGATGGAGGCTTGACGATTTGTCCGGAGAGGACTCCTCTGGGACTCCATGAGTGGCCACGGTATCGCTTCAATTGTATTCTTGTCATTCTTCCTTTATTTCTTGAATTCCTTGGGCCGACCAAAAGCCGGGCTAATATTTTTTTGAGCTCTGCGTTCTATTGTGTGATACTGGATTTGTACCCTTCATTCCGTCCGAATGCTATACGTTCAATGAGATGCCTAATATAATGCCTAATATATCATATGTAAGTCCCTTTCTTATACGAAAAGTGAGACTTTTTGCCCCTCGTCTCAGATGCTTCTAACCCCACTTGCCGCTACACGGCGCTATCACCGGTCTCTGTTTTGGCTGCTGGTGACTGCGCCTTCTTTGAACCATCCCGCTTCTTCACACGTAATTTCTCCATCGTAGCTGACAACAGGTCTTGATAACTCTGCTGGCGTTGCGTCTCCATCCCAGAGACTCTCTGAATACACCATATGAAGAGTAGACCTGTGACGCCAAAGGCACTACCAACCATTCCTCGGACAAGGGCGGTCGTTTCTAGGAAGCACATGCAGCAGAATGCGACAAGGAAAAACAACATGCTATAAGTGAGAGGCAGACATCCATTAGACCCAAAAAACATTTTACGTTGGAAACAAGAGAACTCACGCCCAGGTAAGAAGTGCATAAGGCAAGCTGTGCAAGATTGCCAGGGTTTCGACTGCTGAAAGTGAGTGATTTCCATACAGGTAATGTACCTATCGAAAGAATAATGTTGGTGCCCGAACCAAGAGGTCGAGGTAGAAAATAAAGGACTGACGTTGAACTCTGTCCTGTTCGCCTTCAGTAACAGCAGACCTGTCACCATACTGCCAATGCTGAAAACGATGGATAGATAGCAGGCGATCTGAGCTGGGTGGCGATGTGGGGCATCTACGGTATCGATACTCTGGATGGACAAGAATGCGACATTGGCATTCAAAGTCACAGTAGCCTATGAAAAATATAAGTAACTGATCCAAAATGAGGCATCGTCGCCAAAATGTTATGACTCACATACAGGATGAAGTCACGCCACTGATGAGTCAACTTCCTACTCGCCGCCTTCCAAGTCGGCACGTGCATAAGCTTGTCCACCCAAATTTTTCTCAGTGTCTTAAGGTGATGCGAGGGCGCAGAAAAGAGAAGGGGAGACAAGATGCGGATCAGGAAGGTATGATTGTCGACGTCGCCATGGACGGATACGTCCCGCGCTAGGCGGACTGCCGGTTGGCCATAAAAGTGATAGAATCGCTCCCGCGCTGAACGAATCGGTGAGCTCAGTTTGGACTGTGGCGGTATGAACCTACTGAAACAGAACATAAGCTTGCTGAGGAGAGAAACGGAACCAGTCGATGATCTGCCGCTACTCATATTCCCTGAAGCAAAGGTCTATTACTTCGCACCCCTATAGCAGAATAGACTTACTTTCTAGGCTATTTACCCATGTCAAGGCTTTGTTGAGTTCTTCCTGACCAAAAGGAGAAGTTGAGCTTTGTGGTCGAGTGAGGGTATCTATGACGTGTTGTCAGAAGGTGTCGCTGTTCGCGTCGAGATTCACGTTACCTGCAAGATTGTGTAAAATAACATCTCTCAATTCTTGAATAATAGAGAAGGACAGTTCGATTGAGGAAGGAAAAAGTTGACAATGGTACCTTGTTACCTCATCTGTATGGTTGAATATCCTCTTCGAACGGAATACTTACCAATACTGTGCCTCCACCTCATGCCCTAGTCATCACAGATCAGCATTACGTGCAGCCAGGGGACATTACGGACTCAACACTCACGCAAATGTGTCTTACAAGTGACACCCGAAACACCTGTTTCGAACTTACTTCCATAGAAGGGATCCAACCAAAAGATTACCCGGGTCTTATGATCCACGAAATAGTACACACAATCATAATATCCCGTGTATGTTCCCCTTTCCCCATCCCATCCTTCTTGACTTCTCGGTGTCAAGTCCAAGACAAGGTCACATTGTCCGAGAAGGTGCTCCAGGTCAGCGTGAGAGAGGAAAGCTTCAATGGTCTTGATGTGTGGTTTCAGCTGGGCGTAAATTCTTTTATCATAGAGGCGAGCATTCGTAAAGATCCTCTGTTGCGTTCAGTCACGTTGGCGGACGTTCGACAAACAAAAATGCATACCCGCTCTTTGTGAAAGAAATATACTGCGCCTTCGGGATGGAGAACTGAGGTCCACCCCCTGGGCTTCCAGGCTCTGACGGAGGCGACTACATGAGCTGACATGATGCCGGGCGAATAAAAGCACCTTACGGCTCGAAAGACCTTGTCATTGGTGCTAGCTGAATATCCGTATCTACATTCTCTCTGGTCAAGCCGTTAAGGTCAGCGTAAAACGACGGGAGCGAAGACAGATATCACTTACACAACGATTCGACATCCTCCCCTGCTGAGGGCTTCGGGGTGGATAGGCATGATGGATTGATTTCTGAGAGGTTTGGGGAGCTGGTCAGGTTCTCTGATCTCCAACGGGGGTGGTGATCTGAGCCAATCAAGCCCAACTCGACTTGGGGTTGTGAATGGGTCAGCGCCAAGGGATGAGTCCCTTTTGTGGGCCATAACGGGCGTTCTTGTGGGGTGTTGAAATGTTCCAGAACGAGAAAGAGACCAGGGGTGAGAGAAAGCTCGAGGTCTTCCCTTGGGGGATAGTGGAGGGATGGATATACGGGTTGATGACCGTGTAACAACCGCACTATTTCGAGAGTGCGAGCTAGCTACCGAGTGAGGTCTCCCACGACTCTCGATATCGGACGTGCTACTGTCGTCATTTAAACGTAGTTTGGGAATTTGTTGGGGAGGGAATATCTCCTCTGGTGAGGTCGTCAATTGGCTGATTGCCTCGGACTCTGCTCCAACATCCAGATGAAGAGGCGGAAGCTTTCCTCGACCCGAGGAGCCGGCCTCTCCATCCGGAACTGCAGGTTGATGAAATAGTGAGAATGCGATGGTATCGCCATCGAAGGAGAGTGTGTCCTTGAATGGCGTGTTTTCCGAGTGTTCTTCGGGCGGCTGTGGTGTGGTAGATGGGAGCAAGGATCTAATCAAGGCGGAAAGAGGCGATTGATACAAAAGCCAGCGGATGAAGGCATTAGGACACGGAACAATTCGTGCCAGCACCAGAGTAAGTCTTGCGAATAATTGCGAGAGCATGGCTTGGGTATCACAAGAGAGAGGGAGTGCAGAGGAGATTCAGGGGATCAGCTTGGGAATATTAGTATTTCGGGAGCTTGGGCACTGCATTCCCGGTTGATGTTTGGGGGAACGTGATTTACAGCAAGCGCCGTCAGTTCAAAACTTGCGCATTGATTCTAGTTCTGTGTGTCCAATATCCGTTGGAATCGGCGGGTGGGGTTAATTTCAGAACCATGTCCTGATGGAAGGGGTCACTTGTCACTTGTCACAGGGCAGATATCAGTGTCACACACCACCACAGGTTGGGAATAATACAAGCGCCCACACCTCTCCTTCACCTCTCTTCATCCTGAAGGCCTCCGGAATCTGTCATCCGAAGAGTCATGGCTAAGAAATCCTCAAACTCTACCTCTAAAGCATCAGATAACAAGAAGTCAGCCGATAAAAAGAACAAAACGGCCAACACTGATGATTCCGAAGAGTCCGGTTCGAAGTCCAAGGTCTGTAATTCTCTCCACCTTTTCCCCCAACAGGTTCCGGCGGTGATTAATGTCATGTTTGTGTAACTGCTAGGGGAAAGGAGGGCTAAAGCCTGCCACTGCAATAAATGTCCGGCACATTCTCTGCGAGAAACACTCGAAAGCTATGGAAGCGCTACAGAAGATCCAGGTTCGCCTTCCTCTCGCACTTCCACTTTTAGCCTAGTGGCTCATTTCTCTACCTACACACTCGTTCAGGAAGGACAATCATTTCACAAGGTGGCGCAGGAGTACTCTGAGGATAAAGCCAAAGGTACATCGTCATCCTCTCGCGCGTTGTCTGGTCGCTCAGCTTCTTTTAGCTGGTGGTAGTCTGGGATGGATGACTCGAGGAAGCATGGTTGGGCCTTTCCAAGATGCTGCATTTCAGTTGACGCCCTCTACCGTTGACAAACCTATCACTTCTGGCCTAGTCAAAACTACTTTCGGTTACCATATAATCATGGTTGAGGGTCGCCGATAGTCTTCTCTGTCTCTGTCTGGCTCAGTATCTATTCAAGATCATCCTACGGTTGCCGTCAAACGTGTATAAGTGCTGCGTCTCCCTATTCCTTATCTTCCTTTGACCTCCGTCCCATCTGCTTCCCGTTTATGTTTCCGGTGTGTTAACAGTGTACCATTGCATTATACCTTCATTCCTCGTGCTACACGCTACGAAAGCACATTTGAAGATATTATATATATGCTTGCGGATGAAGAAAAGGAACCAAAGGGCGTAAGGATAGGCACCACCCAAGGTCAAGTAAAAACATGCAGGACTATAGTCAAACCAGATATTACGCACAGAACAAGGGTATGTCAAGGACTGTTTGTCAAAATAGGGTAAGGATTGTTCCTCCTCACTACCCGACGGACTTGATTGACCGGGGGGTGGGGTGGTGGACTGTAAGGAGGGAATGGAACCTGGTTTGATAGTGCCTGATTCCATGTCTCCGCAGGTGATCTAAGGCTCGGATCCGATGCAAGTCTACTCGGATGTAAAGGGAGAGGCTGACATTCAGATGCTTTCCCATGCATGAAGCGAATCGAAGCATCAGGAACTGGTTGCAACCTTCGTGCGCCCGGTCCGGGTGGAGTGTGTGAGTACCCTGAGCTCTCACATGGATGCAAATGCAGTGAAGCGAGAGGTGGGAGGATAGTACTCGAGGAAGCCGTTGGAGGTGGTACAAGGGCGCAAGGGGGCGAAGGCTGGTCGTGGTTTATCAAAGGCAAAAGTAGTGGTGGCAGCCGAGGTAGAAGCGGAGGTCATGTGCTGGTTAATAAGTCACCCGAATAGTACCTACGAGTGGATCGGTTATGGAGAGGTTCAGCAAGACATTCAAGCATCGAGGTCGGGCGGGCAAGCTTGGAAGGTGGAGGAGCATGCGTGTGATCCTGCCGTAGAAGTCATGATTATACCTCAGTAGAACATCGGCTGATGGGGAAGATCAACCGACCTGGACAAGGGGGTGACACGCTGCCATTTGGTCTTGCGATTCGTTGAGAAGAGGATCCAAAGTCACGCTCGGAGTCAGAAACGAGGAGTCGCCTGAGGAGGTAAAAGAGAGGAAAAAGGTATTGGAGAGAAGGGGTGGTCATCAAGATGGAGTAACGACGGATTGCGATGACCACCGACTTTTGTCTTGCTCGAGGGCTTGTGTCGAAAGCCTGTCTACCACCACTGGCAGTGCTGACATCGATGCATCTGGTAAAGGTGTGGTGGCCACTTCGGGCGTCGTTGGTTCGTCTTCCACAATGGCGGCAGATTTGACTTTGCGCGTACGTTTAGTGCGTTTGGCAGGGCGATGATCGGGCTCCTTTCATGATCGCAGGAACGAGTCAACTATGGCCATACAACAAATAAGAGAGCCACTTACAGGGGTATCTTCCTCATTCTCGTCCAAGTTAAGCGACATAGTTCGACTAGAAGGCGCCGTTGACAAACCGACAGCATTAGTACCGGCACCCCGTTTCCGACGACCCTTAGCCTCTGGTTCCGGGGTTGGAGTGTCAGTAGGAGTCTTCTCTTGCATCTGAGCCGCGGTACGTTTACTAGGCGGCCGTCCCTTTTTCTCGCCATCGGTTTTGGACTCCGAACCTTCTTTTTCCTTGTCTTTCTCTTTTTCCTTGTCATTAGCTCTCTCCTTGTCTTTGTCCTTATCTTTGTCCTTGTCTTTATCCCTTGGTTTCCTTCCACGTTTGCCTGTATGCGACGGCGCAACTGAGAGCGATCCCGAATCCCTATGCACCTCTTCGTCGTGTTTCTGGATATCCGTAAGCAGGGCATTCCCCTTCCGTTTGCCTGCACCTCGCCGCCTCCGTTTCGGACCGAACTTCGACACCACCTTCCGGAAATCGATTAGACCCTTCTTATGCAGATAGTAGTAATCCACGCATTGGGAAGCAGTCTTGTTGGGAAGATATTCCGCGATGATACCGAACTGCTTCGGGTAAGCAGCGTACTTGTCTAGGAATATGCGTTTCTCCTCTTCTGTCCAATCATGGATACCCGTTTGGGGAGCATAATACTCTGCCGGATTTTCTACCCGATGGCACGTATCATCAAAGAGATAATCGATTCTGCCATTCGTCACGCAAATCATATCAGGGATGGTCGCCAGATTGCGTTGCGAGAGGTGATTCGGGTCCGTGGCATCGTTACTCTCCAAACTCGCAAGAATCTGCTCCATCTCCAAATCTGAGCGTACGGCGTCACCTAGGTTAGCTGATCTGCGTGTCGTCCGACCAATAGGCACAGTATCGCCTTCGAGTATACTTGGCTTGGCCTGTTCGTTCAACGCCTGACAATGAGCGATCCATTTCTCGTGTAACTCGAGGTACTCCTGTCTCAGCTTCTGAATTTTGTTCGTGGTAAAGGCCTGCCGTTGGGAGAGGAACTCGACAAGTGAAGGTCTGAGCATTGCAAAACTCTGCATCCGTTTCCCGAATCGGGGACCAACCATAACTTCATGGATAACCCCTTCCGGGTCGGTTTTCTCGTTTAACCTGGGATCTGGCGGGGGAGCCAAGGCCAAATTCGCTAGGAGAACAGGGTTGACGCGCTCGTCAAAGGTTTGGCGATCACAGAGAAGTCGAGTCATAACAACAACTCGAAGCGCTTCCTTCATTTCCGGTTTCGCCTCCACACTCCAGGAAACCTCGGTATGAGTTCCGGAGGTTGGAGGTTCGGATAAAGGAGTTGCAGGAGTGCTTTTGCTCGCGATTCCTTGGATGGGTTCGATGCTCGGAGTGGACGTTGTAATGCCAACCACTGCCTCGTTGAATCGAGGTGTTGCACTTGACCGAGTCACGGGAGTCCTCATAACTGGGACATCTGTGACGAGCTTCTCGGCCCCACGACTAGGCTTACTTTGGACTAGCTGGGTTTCATCAACTATCGGGGTGGGTATTTCATGATCCTGGTTGGGCTTTGGATCGTCAGACGGTGGAATAGGCAGTACGGTAATTGATGGGGAATTCGGGACCAACGGAGAAGCCCTGGAAGCAGTTGGAGGCGCCATTTCAGGGTCCTGAACTTCAACTACCTCGGATGAAGACTTCCTTGCGTCATTTTGCCGAGTTGTGCTGATCGGAATATGGCTAGGGTCCCGACTCTTTAAAATAGGAGACTTAGGCGACGCGGGCGAATGGGAAGCAACGATGGCGGCGTGTGGGCTGGAATTCCGTGAGCGGAGCTTCGGAGAATCTTGGTAGAATCCATGAGAAGGTGAAATGGAACGGTATTTTAAGTTGAGTTTACCTATCCGTTGAAGTATTTGAGATTGATCGGTTCGGTCACGGGGAAGATCCATCTGTGATTGATCTATGCAAGAATTTACGATATGGAACCAAACGACTCGATCAACGAGCTTACTTTGTGATAGAATCTCATTAACTTCAGCCTCTTCCGTAATGTCGTCGTCCCTTGTCTCAATTTCGAAAGGCACTGGAGATGTGCCTTTAATACTATCCTCTGCAAATATCGAAGGTCCGGCATCATTGGATGATTGAAGACCGGGGAGACAGGAGGAAGAAGCTCGGGTCATGGGTGACCTCGGAGGCTCTGTAGAAGGTTCAATGTCCAGAGTCTCTTGCGCAGGGGCCGTTTGCTCCCGCGCAACTGAAGTCATGGAATACGAAGACATATCGTGTTTTTCGGAGGGCACAGTAGATGCGATCGAAGAGCGTGAAGAGGGCCGAGAAGAGAGACTTCTGGCCTGGTCACTATCATCGTCACCATGATTACCATGATCCATATGTACGAGTTCGCCTCCGTAGTGCGTTTGATCATTCAAATATAAGGTTCGCTCTTGATTCAAAGACAGAGAAAAACCGCGGTTACGCCGGCCAGGAAATCGATGAAAGGTCTTTGGAGATGCTGAAGGGGCGCCAGTGCGGAAATCAAGCTGACCTCTCTTTTGGTGGGATCCGGAAGGGCCTTTTCGGTGAATGGGCGCAGATATTGATTCCCGAATTGTCGGGGGAGTCCTAGAATCTTCATAGAGTGGTCGATAGGAATCAGAGCGTGCGTTATGGTGCAGGTGGAAAGGCTCTTGGGACGGACGATAACGGTCACCGCCAGGCGGAGGAGGAAAACCACGATTAGCTCTTGGCGGTCTATCGGGTGAAGCATCGACACTTTCTCTACGATGGTGTGGATATCGGTCATCGAGAGGTGGTCTGTTATTGCATGTTAGGAGAAAGGGATCAATCCGTTAGGCGTAACATACCCGTCCAGACGTATTGGTCTGTCATTGTGATCGCGTTTCCATGCATCGGAAGGTTCAAATAATCGAGTAACCATTGTATCATCCCTCCGCGGTCGCTCCCGAACAGGGGATGAAGGCATGGACTTTCGATCTTGCCAACCAGACGGGTTCTTTGTTGGCGGGTACCAAGAATTTGCACGATCTCGTGATTCCGTATCCTGAGATCGTGGAATGTAAGAATAGGCATCGGGACTTGATACACGTTCCCAGAAATTCGTTGCCGAATAATCGGGCCTATAGACATTTGGCCTGTACGTATTTGGGTGTTCATTCCTGTGAGGCGGGTCCACCCGAGTTGGGGTATAGCTATCGTACGAAAAGCGCCTAGAGGAGCCTGGAGATGGAGTCCGACGTCGGGGGGCATGATTCAAAGGCCTCTATAAATCCAATGAGTTGACGGAATGTGGATGAACGATACAAAAGCAATAGATGTAAAACACCGA
This sequence comes from Podaxis rugospora, assembly GCA_018524415.1. NCBI lineage: Eukaryota > Fungi > Basidiomycota > Agaricomycetes > Agaricales > Agaricaceae > Podaxis > Podaxis rugospora. The sequence continues at coordinate 42,740 of JAEUWL010000218.1, forward strand.
CATTATAATTAGGAGCCGTAAAAGTTCCTGAGGATCTCCTGGGCTCATATCTTTGATACATAGTTGCGGGGTGATTTGCATCGAAGCCACCAGCGGACATTAGAGACAGAGTTTAACAAGGATGAAATGATACGAGATCCGAAGTAGACAGGGCGAATAGAAGAAAGCGAAAGCGGGGATGAAAACAGCTTGCGAAAGTATTTTGAATGTACCAGTTCGACGGGGACGACAATGGCATAAAGAAGAAAGCGGGAGAAAATACCAAGTCGGGATGTGGGACTTGGTAGAAATGAGGAAAACCGTCTACTGAGAACGCCAAACAAGGCCGTATTTGGCTCTGTTGCTTCCGATCCACGTCAACAACCACAAGATCGCTGACGTAAGTCATGTCCTCCTCACCCCATGCCTCGCTCAAGGATCCCTCGACGCTGTTCTACCAGTCAAATGCCGTTAAGCGTAGCATCATAGCATCATACTGGATCGTTATTCTTTTAGCAGTTCCGCTCTGGTGGTACACGACAAGCATCCAGCGTCTCTCTTTACCTACATCTAGAATTCACTCTCATGCACAGAAGCACCTCAAACTTCCAGTTGACATGTGTGTCGAGGATGCCGACGTTGCCTCCAGTCTGCAAATCCTTCTCGCTGAGAAAACTCGGGCCGACTCTAGTCGTTGGAGGGACATAGGAATCCGCATCTACGGCGGGAGCCAGTGTCGTTAGTCTCCGATGTTCAAGATGTGATTGGGCGCTGATTGTGGATTTAGCTGGAACTGCTTACCGTATAAGACACGGTCCCAATCCATCCATTGGGCATAAAGAAATATATTTGCCACTCTATGATAAGCAAAGTGAGCCTGCTCTCCCGAATAAGACTTATAGATTCGAATTCCAAATTCCAACCCGTGCAGGATTGGCCTTGGCATCCGAGATACTCGCCAGCCTTGTCAATCCCTCTTCGGAGGTGATCAATCAGAACAACCGCGTTGTTCAGTATTCATCACGATATCGCCTCGCCTTCACACTCCTCAACGAGGACGCTTCTGCCGGAAGCTCGGTATCCGGATGGGATATTCAAGCAGGCTTTGCTGGTGAGCTATTCATCCTTACTCGAATGTAACAACGCCTAAGGACCATGTAGAAAGGATTAAGCCCATCCTTGACAAACTAGATACCCTACATAATTTCACAATGGAAAGCCAAGTCCAATACCATGGTCGCTTAGCCTTTCAACCTCAAGCAACTGCAGGCACCTCATACGGCCTGTCTCCGGAAGACCTCACAGTCTTTATCAATTCTGCTGAATGGTCTCTCTGTACGTCTCCAACGACTGTCTGATAGATTCTTACTGAGTCTATGACAGCCTCAAGCGCATCCAATGATCCTGTCCTCCATTTCGTTCTCTTTATCCCCTCGGCAGCCCGTCGGCCACTACATATCCTTACTCCTGATGGTACTCGATCAAAATAATGTCCAACAGCTTCACGTTAACCCATGTTTAGGTCAAATCTCACACTCCAAATCTTTCCTCCTACCTCAATGGGGCGGCATAACTATTTACAACCCTCCAATCGATGACTCTGCCAAAAATACCAATCTGCCTCCCCAAGTCAATGATCAAGTCTTCCATGAGTTTTCTCAACAGCTCCTCAGCATCCTCGGCGTCCCACCGCTACCAAACGGCGTTCAACAGCACGCGCCGAACGCTTCTCTACTCTCAGACTGGCAAATAGATGCCCTCATGCGCCGTCGCGCTCTCGAAAACGCTAAAAGCGCACAGGAAACGTTGTCGAGTATCGTGAAACTGGTTGATCAGATCAAGAATATGCCAGTCAAAGACGACGTGAAAGGTGATGTGCAGGGGGCGTTAGACGCCCTAGAGAAGGTACATCAATCTCCCTCTCGGTCGTTGCGTGCCTACTGACAATGTCCTCAAGATGTTCGCCGCATCACCTCTCCAGGACGCGTTCAAATACTCCGCTGAAGCTACAACGCTTGCTTCGCGCGCATTCTTCAATCCCGGCATGCTCGCCTTGTTGTACTTCCCCGCCGAACACAAATACGCTGTTTATACCCCTCTTTTCGCAAGTTCCGTCATTCCGTTGTCTTTCACCGCATTAAAGGAGATCTCGGCATGGAGGAAACAGAGACGAACAGCTGGAGTTGCTTGAGTCGATGTTTCTTCAACTTCAGCGGTGACAAACTCGCGTCTTCAGCACTCAGGGTTTTGGTACCTTGTTTTAAACTTTGCGTGCTGTTGTGATACTGTAGAAATCCATAACAATTGTCGCGTCCGTTACGGCAAACAACCTCGCTGCTGTTATGGTAGTGACGGCCTGAAATCCGAAGCGTTATTGTAGGCATACCTGAGTTCAACCTCAAGTTCAGCTGCTGAATGAACAGTCAATACACGCTCAGCCAGGATCAGTCCAAGGACCAAATGTCGTTTTACTCATCAGATTACTAGGCATCCGCTGCACGAAAGCACACCTCTATCATACGTATTCTGCTTGAGACAGTGGTTAAGGCTGTGAAACAAGGCAGCTCGTATATACCGGACGTGCAAATTGATGTAACGGATTATTCTCGCATTGGCTCAGCAAGTGTGTATCGATGTACCATCATGGTTGGTTAGAGTCTATGTTAGTATATCAATGCAACAGGTGTCACACCAGCCTGCTGACCTAGTACATCTTTTCATGTCTTTTCTCTTGCGAAAAACCAGAAGCCGATTAAGCATCTCGCGTGCTTTCTATGGAACGGAGGAGATAAGGACAGTTATCGCAGACTCACTCGAGATCTCCTATGGTGCCAGAGGCATAGAGATTAGTGCTACGCACCCACTAGATACACATCCTGGGCCCGATACGCATACTAAACTGGAATTGCACCTCGTGTATAGCGGATATGACGCCTTCAGCAGGATTTCGACGGCAATATTGTAGATATACGGGGAAAACCTGGATATGTGAGTTCAACCCTAAGCTCAGGTATTGAATGAAGAGCCAATACACTGACCCCGGATGAATACAAGGACTATATGTTATTTTTTGGATTATTAGAACATCTGCTCCGTGAATGCACACCTCTGGTCCATGTATTCTACTTGATATAAGGAAGCCTATGAAGCAAGACGGCCGTATATGCTAGATGTGCGGAACAACATAACACCCGTCAGATTGCTCTCATGCTGGCTTGAAAAATCGTAGAGTACGACATATCGAGGAATACTGCATGGTTTAGGGTTGATGAATATCAATGTAGCAGGTGTCACACCGACTCACTGATCTTGTATCTACTCACCTTTTGCATTCTACGAAACCCGGCGTTGCAACGTTGATTAAGATCTCATATGCTTTCCATCCATCAATACAATCGTGGAGCAAAGTTAACGTACGCTCACTCGAGATCTCCTACGGCGGTGTGGATATTAGCGCTACAGACCCACTAGGATTCACATCTTGGGAGCACACATGTAACGCACTGAAGCCTCACTGTATATATATTATGAACTGCCTGGATATGAGGCCATAAATCAGGAAGCCTTACGGTAACACTCAGTACTGCGGATGACGGTGTCGTACAACTTGAGCTCGATCAGCTGGGAATAAGCATGACTACAGTTGAAAAGCCAGGAACATTCTTAAAGCGGTAGTGACAAACATAGTCATTACCTGATTGCGAGTGCTCTATGACAGCTACCCAGACTGAAGGCGGCCAGTCACGGTCATGCACATGGAAGCTCAATCTAACCAAGACAGACGGTTGGCTGACATCACAAAGTTCGATAGAGCCTCTCGGGAGTACGAACATACAGAGATGATAATCTTTTATACTGACCAAGTGTTTATATAGGTTGAAAGGTGGAAGTAAAAAGTACTAAAGAAAGAGAAATCCCTACAGGGGACATCAGTTCAGAGTGCCTAGCATTCATGTTCATCCCTGGCCAACTTTTACGGAATAATAAACTCGATCCCAAGAGACCCGTGTTGGTATGCAAGCCTAGGAAACTCAAATGAAATAAAGTAGCCTATCTCCTCGGCCTCTGGAAGCCTCGCGTTCGCTGCAAATGAGCGAGAAGCGTTGACCCACCTTCAGCCCAGTCGGGGATACTGAGCCAGTGATGAATCCGACAACGTCAGACCCTCATTATTATTAGCTGAGGGCCTGCTCATACCCTAGTGGGAGACTTAAAGCACCCTCATAAGCGAGCAATGTAAATGCTCCCACCTCAGAGTGCCAAAGCCATCATTCGTTATGTCGGGAATACCTTTGGATAAGGCTTTGCTCTTGGCTCTATTCCTCGAAAATATCACGTATGGTCTGTCTCTTCATGTTCGAAAGGCTCTATGGGAGCTGACCGCGATTGATGCAGGAATATTTCTCACACTTTTTATCCTCCTTGTTACCATTTCGTATGGTGAAAAGGAAGTCCGCCTTGCTAAACAGCGATTCCTCCTTCCCGTCGCAACTCTAATGATGGTAATAGCGACTACAGTAGGTTTACGTACTTCATAAAGATTGGGTCTCGTTCTGAGGACAGCCTTCATAGCATCTTGTGATCGATTTCGTTCGCGTGCTCCAGGCATTTGTCACGGGAAACAAGGACGAGCCTCCGAATCCAATTGGATACTATGAGGAGCTCTACCACCCTCTCCACGTAGGAAAGACGCCAATCTACGTTGTACAGACTTTTCTTGGAGATTCTGTCCTCGTAAGTTGAGGTGTCCTCTTGTGAATAGCAGCAGCTCTCAGGGTATACGCCAGGTTTGGCGATGCTATGTCATTTACAACAGGAAGTTATTCATCCTTATTCCAGGCACGATGATATGGCTCGTAAATCTAGGTGAGTTCCCACGAGGATTTTAGGTGTCATGTTCTGATGTCTCACAGCCGTTGGAATGGTCGTTTCATGGTCAATTTCGCTGGCGGTACCGGGACAAAATATATTTCATATAGCTACCCAATGGATCGCTGCTTTCTTCATCCTCACCATGGGTCTCAACCTTTCTTGCACGGGTACGTAATCCTCAGTTACACGTTTCATCCTTCCTCCTAACGAATAATGCTCTAGTTGCTATTGCTGCCAAGATTTGGGCCACGCATCGATCAGCCACGTCAGCCTCATCTCGCAGTTTGTTCCCGGTGATGGCTGCAATCATTGAAAGTGGTGCAATCTACACGAGCAGTGTCTTGGGCTTGCTTGTTGCTTACCTAGCTGGTTCAAACGGTGCATACTCAGCGTTGGATTTCATAACACCTCTTGTGGTGAGTACAAGTACCAACTTAGTGACAGGAGAGCGATGCTGACGTCATATCATAAGGGTGTTGTATATTGCCTCATCGTGTTGCAAATCCACTTTCATATGAGGGTATCTAATGTTTCAATAGGAGAGACCATCAGTACTTGGTTAGCTCCGCAGGCACGGAGACATGATTCTCCACAGACAGAATTGACCCCTAATGATATCGAGCTCAAGCCCTATGCACTACAGGGGGTCGTAGCTGTTCATATTACTTCCCATGCAGAGACCCACACTCACCCCGAGCTTCAATCCAAGGCTCATGTCAGTGGTGTGGTTTAGATTTTATGATCTCCCCATTCAAGTGTTATGGAATGCCTAGGAAATACAAACTGAACATACCGAACTGGAATTGCAACCTATGGTAGCACCTCTCCATTGCTCCTTGACCTGCCTTTTCCAACAAAAAAGGGCCTGCGATCAGCCAAGATAGCTTGTGGTTACACACTGATTGATGTATCACTGAATCTACAGCTCGTTCTTGAGGCTTAGGCCAGGTCAATACGGTCCCTCCTCTGCTGAAGGCTGTTCAATCTAGACCTCAGGTTAACATCTCATACAGGTGAAGGACACTTACAATGGCTAATGCACATTTGACCTGCACTCGCCAGAGAGAATGGTGGGGATGACCTGGGCTAAAGTCGTTCAGGCGATCAGTCAAACAGTGGAGATCCAGAATAATAGGATTGATGAAGCTTCGATGGAGCTTCGATGGAGGATAGTTGCACCCACCCAGATGTCACGTCCCACTTGATCACTTGAATCACAGATCGAAGGAGCGAGTGAAAGAGATAGGCTGATCGTTTGGTACGTTGGCTAAGTCCAAAGCACTATAAAGTGACTGCTCTCCAATGTCATTATCCCTCTAGTCCCAGATACGGCCCCCCCCCCCTTACCCACCCTGCGAGTGGGCTGGTAGTATCTTTCTATTTCACTATTTCATTACTTCATTCTTTCAATTTTTCAATTTTTTCTTTTCTTTTCTTTTTTTTTTCAGTTTGGAGATCAAATGTTTCCCTGGGAGGTCTGTCAAGCCAACGAGGCATGTCACTGCTCCACCTTCCAACTCACATGGACAATCGGCATCGTTATTGGTGCCATCGTCTATGGCGCTCTGGTAACCCTGGGTCTCTGTTGTGTTAGGCTCTTACGTTCGCAGTGCGGAAAGGACAGCCTTCAAGCTCGGCTCTTACAAGGACACGTTTTCACTTTGTTGCTGGTCAACACCATTTTTGGAGTGGTGAATTTCCTATGGGCGAATTTTTACACGATTTTCGCTGGCTCGATATCAAGTCGTGATGATCAGGAGCGCGTGTTCAGCAGTATACAGCTGCTATGTACTTTGACAATCGTAACGGTCGGGATGTTGACTGACGGACTTCTTGTGAGTGACTTTCTCTGTATGTGTTGCCTCTAACAAGTTGGATGTAATCCGTAATACAGGTACGGCGATGCTACATGGTACAGAGGGTACTCATGTCTACACAGCGAAGAATCATCCGAACTCTTTCCTGGCTCTTCCCTGCCTCCCTCTGGCTGGCGATGATAGGTAAGGTGCCAATGTTACCCATACCTCCCAAGCCCGTACTCACGCAGACGTATCATCTCAATAGTCTGTGGAACTACCGGTGGTGTTATCACCAAAAAGGTCACGACACCAGGAAGACTGGCCGAAGTTTCAACGGCCCTGCTGACGGCCGCAATGGGCGCAAACATTCTCCTGAACCTATATACCACGGCCTTCATTATCATCCGCCTAGTCCTCTACAGACGCATGATCAGAGGTAACCTCGGTAAACCCATTGGAAAGCACCACACTCGGGTAGTAGGGATGCTCCTCGAGTCTGCTGCAATAAATGTGCCAATAACGGTCATTGCGGTTGTTGGAATTGCGACTTGGAGGAGCTATGGAGATTTCATGATGTCAGTGGTTGTTCCAGGACAGGTACGTCGACCATAGACCCTTCAACCTCACCCCGAAGGATTCTGACGAGAGCCGGACGTACGGCAGTCATTTGCATCAGTGTTAGTGATGTATCAAATCGCTGTGGGCAAAGCGATCGATACCAGATCAGATGCGCTAAGAACTTCGGGAGAAGTGGATGTCTTCTGATATGATCGAGGGCTTTCTGACCCTTCTGACTATAGGTGACCCGTAAAAATCACTGTATTCTGGTCAGTTGTAATTGTAAGATATTCATTATCACGACTTTTGCATAGCGCGTATGATTCGTGGAGTGGGTCTGGGCGATGGCTTGGAGAATCAAACCAGAAGGTCCCAGAAGAAGGTCATGACAGGCTCCAAGGCACCAGTGGAACATAAGAAGGGACCGCAAAATCAATATATCAAGGAATTGTCCATCAACAGTCAAAGCCTGACAAATGAAGCCAATCAAGGATCCGAGTTGTATGAGAAGAATCGACGAGGGAACACCCAATCGTGGCAGATCGGCTGTTGAGTACAATATCGTTCGGAGGATTGGTGGGCATCGTGACTTCCCCGGAAACTCCTGGCTCCCCTTCTGCTGTTCGAGCGCCCGACCCAAGGTGACTTGGTGGAGAATTAGGATGGAGGCAAAGTGACGATGGTGGGAGTGTCGATCATGGGCTCGGTTCCGTCTAGTCACAGGAAGTTTGAGCATTGCAAGGGAGTGGCTCCGTGAGTGATGAAAAGCGAGATCGCAGTCGCGCCGCAACTTTTTTAAGCGTCGAATAAGAGCAGCCTCATTTTTATAGTGATGAGAACTATGTTTGAGAACGGAGTGGCAAGGGCTCGTCGACATCATCAGGATCAAGTATATGGAAAACATTATCAGAGAGATGGAAAACATTATCGGAGGACCAGCGCTTTCCGTCTGCATGGGGCAGGGAGATCGTATTGAAGTCGTCGCTGAGGTAATTGTGACTTTCTTCATTTCAGTTTACTGATGGAGGTAACTAAATGAGTTTTACATGAAACCAGAATTCCGATTTCTCACTTCTGCTTAATTACTATCGCAATTTTCCTTGGGCCCAGCCATTTCGATCTGGCAAGATAGGAGATAAGGCGCAGCATTAGAACGTAAATATGGTACATCATCATTATACGTGATATAGACAGCGGGGATGGTTACATGAAGATTCTCTCGAAACGCTGATCGTACATCATCTCGATCGTATCATTCACTAGTTTGAGGTCTAGTCCAAGTCAGCCTCATCGTATGGGACATTGCAGTGGAAGAAACACACCTAGTTTGTCTCCCATATTGATACAAGCCATCATCTTTACTGTCGTCGGGTTCACCACACTCCCTACTACTTCCACGAACGTGTCTTGGATGTCTGACCCCTAGAACAGTCGTAAGCAATCATTTTCTTAAAGAGGGGCAATCTGGCTCGTGTCTTACAGCAGTCAAGGTGACCGTGACTTGTCCGCCATCACTTGCTTCAACTGTCACATTTGGTCCATTGAACTGCCAAGAGACAATCGTCAGATTGAATTCACTGTGTGAGAAGGTATTGCGCGTTACTGAAATGACTTTGCAGGGTAGTCTGACCGTTTTTCCAACGAAGTTCGGAAGGCGAGCAGAGTTGACGCGTGGTGAGAGATGTTCGGCCATGCTAAGTACGTCGTGGTTCGTGATCGAGACTGTGTCCTCCTAATGGGCGTGCCAGTAGCGTGGGAGCGACTTGCTTATTCTAAAGGTAACAGATAGTGCTTTACGGGGACCACAGACCTACGTCCAACGGTGCAAAGCTGCTGTACATATCTGTACCAGCACGTTTGGATTTCTGTACAACTGCATCCTAGATCGGCAATGACCATCGCAAGATTACCCCCATACCCACCGCTCCAAGCCAGGCGGCAGCTGCCCCTATCTCAGCTCGCATCTCTTAACGCCGTTGTCGCCTCAACATTAGCCCAAACTATCGCGCTTCCTCCAGCGAAACGCGATACTGAATCGTCTCGCATATATGTCCAGAGTTATGCGCGTGATGCAAGCCTTCAAGTTCTCCAGACTCTTATCTGGGGCCCTCAGGATGGCGGTAGTCCCCGAATCTCAAGGGACGAAGAGTTGATACGCAAATACACTCTCCAATTGGCCGAAAAAATTGCCCAGAGTCTGGACTTGCAGACATTACTAGATCTGACGATCGGATATTCAACGACCAAAGGATCCAAACAGCGTCTGAAAGCAGTCTTGAAAGCAGCTTCAGATGCAGGGAATCCGGTCCATGGTGCAATCGAGAAGGATCTCGTCCCTGCACTGACCCTACTACTTTCTCCACAGTCCTCCAACCAAAGTCAGGGACTCTACGCTCTTCGCAAGACCGCACATTGTGTTCTCTCCTTCCTCCGCGTTTCCCCACCTTCTTTCGTCCGCCATTTCGCTCATAGCAAGCATTTTATTCTTGCATTGGCACATGCATACGATGGGTCTCTCACCTCGATTGCGACTTCGTATGGCGGTATCAACGTTCTGCGGAATGCTATCAATAGAGCACCCGACGTTGAGGTAGACGACTGGGAGAGGATCTGGGTTGAAACGAAAGTTGCACTCATCGATGCCTTTCACATCCTTTTCAACCAATTGCTTGAAGATATGTCGTCCGCGAAGGGCCGAGCGTTAGCTACCGAAGCAGAAAGGACTTTCGACATCATATTTGCCCTCCTCGAGCTATCCAGCTCCTCAGGATCATCGTCTGGAGATTCAGCACCGCTCACGCCATTTCTCAATCGCCCACTCCTAGCCGATTACCAGCAATCGTATTCCCTCTGCAGGACACTCACATCAGCTCTAAAGCACGCTGAAGAGAAGGACGCACGACTTGACATTCTGGAGTCCGCATTCGCAGCATTTGATGCCGGTAGTGACTCAAATGGCAAAGAACCTGGTGCTCTCAAGATTATTCTACGCTCCTCCGGGATGCAGCAAGGAATCGATAATCTTGGTACGCGATCCAAGCAACGCCAACCTGCCTCAGAATCTACAAGTAACCCACCCCCTCCTATCATTGATCTCAACTCCAGTAAAGGCAAGGGAAAGGCCAAAGCCTTGGTCGCAGCCGAAGATCCAGAACTCGACATCAAGGCTACCCAGATCCTCGACGTCTTACCCGACTTCAACGCGGAGTATTTAAAGCTGTTGTTGCGGAATGAGAGGTACAAGGGCGATGTAGAGCAAGTGTTGAGTGCATTGTTGGAAGGGCGCGCACCTAGCGAAGAAGAGCTTGTTAGAGAGGTCGAGCAGCAAGAACACCGCACTCAAACCACCAGTACTACTGGTGGTTACGATCTCTCGCAGAGGAGAAATGTGTTCGACGATCAGGAGATGGACGTAACACAAGTCACGATGGGGAAGAAGAGTGTCGAGTATGTGTCCCCTCAGGCGCATATATTCATGCTTTTGACTGATTTTGTTTGAATGGAATTAGCGTCCTCCAGGATAGGTCATTTATCGATCAGATGAAAGCCGACATTCTCCGCCGCGCGGAAGCAATATTCGAAGAAGAGGAGGAGGAAACTAACACTATGTCCGGCGCTACAGGAGGTCGTGAGACCCAAGCCAACGAACGAGTGATCTTTAGTCCTGAAGACGAGTTGGAAGAGGCAGAAACGCTCAAAATCAAAGTCATGGGCGATGGTGAAGAGACTGACGAAACCGATGTGGAAGACGAAGAGGCTGAGGCGGGAGCCGAGGAGAAGATGACGCCAGAGACGATACTCGAATTGGCTTGGATACGTGATCCTAAGCTGTTTGACCGAGATGCTGCAACGAGGAGGAGCAAAGGACGAGAGCAATTGAGGAAGGATACAGGTAAATGGCTACCCTCGTGCTCCAACTAAGTTGACATCTTGACGTCTGCATACAGGCTGGGCGGATGAACAAATTGAGGGATGGAAAGTGATGTTGGATCGGAATGTAAGCTCACCCACATTTCAACTATGATCGTGATCCATTGATTTACCTTTTTACGTCTAGCCGAAAATGCAGGAAAGGATCAAACAAAAACACGAATTCAGAGGTAACCAACCTCCAATACCGCCCGTGGCTAGTACATCCGCCAGTAAACCGGGTCAAGGTAGAGGACGTGGACGTGGACGAGGTGGCAGAGGCGGAGGGGGAGGAAGAGGAAGAGGAAGCGGCCAGGGTTCAAGCAATGATCCCAATGCAGCACGGGAACGCTCACTCAAGGACAAGCATAAGGCCAGTCGAGGGAATCAGAATAGGAAGCGTGGTCATGATAAGAAAATGGCGAGAGCCGGTGCTGGGATGCCGCCATCATAGCTTTTCCTGGAAATATCAACCTTTACGGGAAGGTTGATCATTGACTGTCAAAAATACCTATCAGTTTTCGTTTTAGTGAACGTAGACCCCAGTGGCTTGCGATGCGCTGTCAGTTAGGGATATAGCATTGATAGGATATGGGACAAGGTTTGGAACCGTCTTCACTTTTCTTCCTGATGTAGAAGGAGAGATAGGAATCATACTGGTGTTTCTGGGACAACTTATGGTTATCATTATATCATCAACTTGGATGGATGTCTTTCTGTGATGGTGCGTTCCTCTGGCCTGCTGTCTTTGACCTATGCAATACACCTCGTATGCTTGAAATGTCGTTTGTCTGAGGGCTGGTAATGAGAGGAGGACGTAAATATTCACGCGCGGAGAGATAGGGAAGCTCGCAACCCCTAAGCGATATGAGAGCGAAAATTTTATGATAAGTAATCTTTTAATAGGCTGATCACCACCAATCTTCTGTACGGTGTATAAGGAGGCCTGCGCTGTTGAATAACCAGCTTCTCCCCATCCGGACCAAGGTGCTGGGTGCCATAGACATTCGACCCCAACGGTGAATACCAGGGTGTCCTTGGAATGGTTATCACGCTCTGTTCAACGACATGCTCCTCATTCTCGGAGTCATTTGTACCTTCCTTCTTTCACCAAAGAACATCAAGATACTCAACTGGCGAAAGCTCTGGTGAGGCTGTACCGCCACTCTACAGTATAGTGCGTCTAAAGAGTCGAGGGGACAGAGGAAATCGTCACAAAAAGAAATAATCCCTGCATATCTAAGGTATCTTCATATTCAACGAACAGTAAGCAGGCACACTAATGATTGCTGCAAAAGCCCAACTTCCTTGCCAGCTCCTCGCAACCAACAACTGCGAAATGCCCTTGGTCAATATGCCACACCTCCACATTGTTCTTGTATGGCAACAGTCGACCCGCACCCATATCCGTCCACGGCGCCTCCACAGCCCGATTAAACCCCTGATCCGCAACCACAATCAAAAGGGGAGCCTTGACAGAACCCATCCATTTTACTAGCGTATCTTCATACGTATCCGAAGGAAGCATCCGCGAATGGTAGTACAAGTCCTTCAGAAACTTCACCGTGATTGCAACCATCAAGCGGGCTGTTTCAAGGCTCCGCACCGCATCCACTCTTGGTGCATCATCCCATTTGGACTGTTGTTTTGAGGTGGTAGGATCAATCTCCTGCAATCGAAGCATCACCTCTACTCCTCGTTCCGCAACACTGTCCAGCGCCCTGAGCATTTCAGGGCTTTCCTCCGGCGATGCCACAAATTCTTCAACACCATAAACATCGTGGCAGAACAAAGCAGGGAAATGATCGAGGAAGGAGATATTGAGGACATGCCTTTTCTCTGACTCTAGGGCCTCAGCCAAAAGGAAAGCCAGCGTGCTGGAGCCTGAGACAGCAACGATGCGAAGGGCACCAGAGGGACATCTTTCTCTGATACCATTATGGACCTCTTTCGCGAGCTCCTCTAACGAAGGTGGAGAGTTGGAACATGACGAGAGGTCGATTTGGGTTGCCCATATAGTTGCAGCGCCCTTGGTAGCGTGGTTCATTAGGGGGTGTATAGTCGACAGTGCGCCAGTGATTCCAGGAAGTGCCAGGACAACGGGACCATCTCCTGTGGCTTCATCCAGCTTCGTAAAGGAAACCACCCTTTGCCGTTCTTTCTGCGCCGCCCTCGTAATCACTGCGGGGGTGCTACTCTCTGTCGCCAAGCTGTCATTGATCCTCTTCTCAAGATCTTTCCATGTCATACCCAACAATAGGTCCATCTGTGAAATCTCTACATACGACTTCAACCGCCTCGAGAGACGCGTTGCTCGGATGGAATCCAAACCACAATTGGTGAACGGGATATCAGGATCAAAATTCGTTGGATCGATGTCGAGACTCTCCATGACCAGGTTGCGACATTGCTCGATGACACCAACGCCTAGACTGTCGTCATGCTGGTTTACCTGGAGACTTGGCTGACGTATCCTTTCTTCGAGATCTCGCCAGCACATCCCCAGAAGAAGATCCATATGTGATACGTGGATGTACGGCTTGAGTTGTCGAGAGAGCTGTGTAGCACGAATAGAGTCGAGGCCGGAATTGACGAAAGGGATGTCGTGGGATAGGTCGTTTACGGACTCCATCCCAAGTGCAGATAGCACCAGTCGTTGACACGTTTCGATGACCTCGAAATATTCCCTTCTTTTCACATATTTCTGCTCAATTCTTCGTTTGAGATCATTCCAGGCCATCCCGAGCAAAAGGTCAGTCTGGGGAACCTCAATATAAGGCTTGAGTTGACGAGAGAGACGGGTTGCTCGGATAGAGTCAAGACCGCAGTTGACAAAGGGCACGTCGGTGGAGAATGCAGTTTCATCCTCGATTCCGAGAGCAGACATTACAATCTCTCGAGCCGATTTGAGGATATTTTCAATATCATCGTTTGCATCCGGCCTTTTTTGTGTTATCGTAGCGTGTCCTTTTCTACGACTCGTAGATGATCGGGGGATCAGGGCGCGATACATCGGTGGAAGGGAGATGTGCTTGGTCACAGTGCCGAGGTCGAGCTCGGGGATGTAGACAGAGGGATTATTGCCCGACTTTACTCTCGTAATGCCGTCCCTGATGTATTCGCACAGTTCTAAACGGCTTCGAGTGAAGGTCCGGCGTTACTCATGGGAAATTGGACATACCTTCAGCACTAATGCCCCACTCATATGCGCCTTGGAGGTTTAGTCGGTCAAGAGCATTTGCTTGCACAAGATATCCTGTATCCAAGATCGCCGGGACAAGCAGAGCAAATGCATTCGGGTATTGAGATATTTTTCCACCTAAGGCGGAGCAAGCACTTGGAAAGGGGTCACATAAGATGCGTTAAACAATGAGGACCGGGCACACCTGGCATAATTTGATTGTCCGACATTGCCCCAAAGTGCGGTAACAGATGAAAATGCGACAAAAAAGTCCATTGCCTTCACGTCATAGAGACGGGAGATGGTATCAAAAGCATCAACTTTGGATCGCCTAACTAGATCAAAGGAATCTTCGGTTTGCTGGAGGAAGAGGGCGTCACGAAGGACGAGTGGCATGAGAAAGCAGCCACCAATTGAAAGTCGGATCGTTTTCAGGAAAGCAGCTGTTTCGTCAACATTGGAGGCATCACAAGCGACCAGCCTCAGGTCTAGGTCTTTCTGGCTTTCTAAGTATTGGAGCTTGTACTGAAGAAGGGTTTCGTGTGCTTGAGCGATAGTCGCTCTGCCACGGCGGGACGTGAGATAAATATGGCGTGCGCCATTCTGTGTTAATGTCTATCAAAATACGAAGCCCAAGAGTCTAAGGGTCAAGCGCACCTTGTATAACCAAACTGCGAGGTGAAGGCCAATCCCTCCAATCCCTCCGATCAACACATACGCTTTATTGGGCTCGAAAAAGGCTCTACGAGTCAAGCCATCGGGTAACATGACCGCTTTTGACTCCAACGAGGGTATACCATTGATGGGGTGCAAGTTGAGGCTGCGGATTCCAGCGCTAAGGATGTAGCGCAGGATCCAAGCTTCTTGAGAAACGGTTTCCTCCAATAGCTGTGAGGACCAAACAATCAGTCTCCCATTTTTGCCGACACTTAGTTCGAGGAGAGGATTCGTCTCCAACGAGCTGTGATCAGTCACGACTACATCTACGAGAGATGCCCCAGCCTCAGCTAAGACAATCACTCCAGGCGAGAGTTCGAGTAGATGTTGCACTGATTCTCTCAATCCCGCATCGCGTAATGCAATAAGGACTTTAAGGGGAGGGTGGTCATGAACAGGATACATGAAGCGCGAAACTCCGAGGATATGGTACTGGAGGAGGATCGCAGGAAGGTATTGCAGGACACGACGATCTGGATGCAGGAGCTTCGTAGTTCTCCCAGCATGGGTTATAAGGAAGTCCTTTGCTACGACCCCTGCGTGCAGACCTACAACATATGCCTCTTCGGGAACGTCAGGGTTATCACTCCGAATGACACGCCCCATGAAGGCACCCTCCGAATTACGATCCACAATCTGGACTAGGAGGTGATCCTTCGGAAGATATGACAAATCCTGGGTCTCAGGTACTGAGGAGACGGGGGGCAATCGGACAACGCGAGGGAATAAAGGTGTTCCATCTGCCAAAAAGTGTACAAGGTGCTCGCGAGCAAGATGGGCGTGATTCTGTTTGATGATTGCTTCGACTTTAGACGGGTCTACATAATCACTAAACATGGCCAACCAGGTCGTTCGCGTGGTAAACTCCTTGACCAGGGTTACGACCAAACCTATGGCTGAATCACCATCGTACTTGTTATCGGTCCATAGGCACAAAGGTGCATCAAGGGCGGGGTTAGACGCCGTGAAAAACTGCTTAATCTCCATTTCCAGTCCAACTCTATAGTGAAAGAGCGTGAAAGCTGGCGGCGGTCCAGCAGCCTTTCCACCGGTCACTGCCTTCTGGCCGATGATGATGAAATCGAGGCAATTTCCAGAGCCGACGATTGATGAGAAGTTGATGAAGCCCGTCGACTGGAGGAGGGAATTCCATTGCCCCGGTGTCATCGAGCAGTGATCACGATGATCCTGGTAGTTGAACCATTCTGCGAAGGATCCAAACACGAAGTCCATCCAAATCGTTCCAGGCTTGCTGGACCAGGAAGTGTTATCCACCTCTGTCGCAAGGAGAAATCCACCAGGCACAAGCATGTCGTTCAGTTGTTGGCCTAACGAGTGAAGGTCTGGCGCAACGTGAAGGACATGGTAGGCAATGATGATATCGAAACTTTCTGTTGAAAACCCCTGCAGAAATGGATCCCTCGTCGCATCATATGCTTTTGGGATGAACCCCTCAAACTGCAGAGACTGGACTAAGTCTGCCACAAGCGAATATGACACATCGGTGACCGTGTACTCAATCGCAAGTTTTCCATGGTTATCCAGAATCGGAGTGAGGCAACGCGTAAGTGTTCCAGTCCCTGAGGTCATTCAGATATACCATTGTCAAAAATAGGAGCACGTTACAAACCTGCACCAATCTCAAGAATCCTTACTACACGTTTTCCAGCTGTATGCAAAGTTTTGAGAATTTCATCCAATTGTTGGGCCATTTCTTCGCAAGCTTTGGTAAGGCGGTTGTGTTCAACATAATATCGGGACATGAGGTCATCGGCATACAGAGCACTGACCGCCACCTGACAGGCTTGGTCAGTTAAGGGCAACATGAGAGGCTAGATACGTACTTGGGAAGACTTTAAGACGCTTTCATGCACCTCGTCGATTCGCCGAGTAACCTCAAAGAAGGCAGGCCAACGTACTTCTTGTTCGCGAATTTCAGAATCCTCGTAGATCCGAGATGTACCCTCGCTCTCGGTTATATCTGAGATTCTCTTCAGATAGCGTGCGCGATCAATCTGCGATGTCATCGTAAGTGCAGGAACGACTGTGGTGATGTTTGGAACTTGCAGAATCTCCACATGTTGGCCGATTGCAGAGAGTCTTTCGAATCCGGTTAAGTGCCAACTGGTCCAAGACACGGTAGAGCCGCTCGTAAGCCTCCCTGTCCTGGCTTCGGAAGAAACCAGACCCAGATCCAGCGGCGATAGGTATCCCAAGGGGTTCGGTCGTAAGCATGAGGGCCTTCCTTTGAGCTAACGTAATTTCGGAGGAAGCCTTCTGTAGCTTAAAGTCTTTGAATTCACATATGGGATCGCCATGGGAATTAGTGACCAGAATGTCATAAGATCTTGAATCTAATGAACAAGACATGAGTCATGTGCAGGCTCGAGTTTATAGGAGACGAACCTGGAGCCCAACGATTCAAACGGGCATAAGAAAACCAATTTGTGGAGGTATCGGACCTAGCGTGCGGAATAAACCTTCCGATGCTTTTTGGGAACCAGGGATTTGTCTCCCAATCTTGCAGAACCTCTTTATATGCCACAACACGAGTGCAAGCGTCTAGAATAGCTGGATGGAGAATATATCCTGCGAAGCTGACAAGCCATATTAGGCGAAAACCGATCCTTCTTTAAGCGGTGACACTCACAGTTCCTCTTCGTCTGGTCCTCGAATCTCGGCTAGAATTTCCGACGGATTGCCATATAAATTGCCAAGACGAACAAATGATGGTCCATAGGAAAAGTGATCTCCGAAAGCCTCGTGTATACCTATTCTATCATCAGCCTAATGCTTTGGTTTCGAGCACAATCGGGTTACCTTCGAGAGGTATAGTGTCTAACCTGGCTGACAGAGCCATGACATCTAACCTCTCTGTGGAGGGTTGGTAAGAGGAATTCATCCCTAGACACCCAACAGCAACGATGGTACGAGATGGAGCCTTGGAGGACACAGCTAAGCTAGAATCCCGTCATCATAGATCAGCAACGTACATGCGGGTCGCTCTGCTGTGTAGAGCTTATGGTCCACTTATTGCGTCCTTCCCTTTCAAAAAATAACTTAGGTTGCTGATTCTGTTTTATCGCAACAAGAGCTTGGAACTCTATATCCCAAAGATAACGCCCCCCTGCTTCCAAGGCCTGCGATGATACATCATTTACGAGAGACTCACTGATTGAATCGAAACATACCACTTCTAGCCACGCTGTCCCGGGAATAACGGGGGTGTCTCCAACTCGATGTTGAGAAAAGAGGTTGGCGGTACTAATATCGAGACCAGGCAAAGAAGAAAGTAGAGGGCTCGCGTTGTTGGAGCTTGTCGTCGCGAATGTTTTGCAGGGAGGAACTTGCAACCGGCGCAGCGGGTGGTTGAATATTGGTTTGCGATGCTTGGGAATGCCATAAAAACCGGAAAAATCTAGGCGATCATAACCCGCCATCGCTAAATCTGCGACACTGTTCAGGAGACAGATCGTTTCGTGGTGAGGATCAACAGAGTCTCGTGGAAATCTTTGCATAGGGCATATAATTCGGGTTGCGGGAATTCCATGGGCGGCGACTGTGCCAGAAAGAACTGGATGAGGCGAAATCTCTACGAACATGACTGTGGAAGAATCGCTGCGAGCGAGGATACGCGAAATTGCGTTGGAAAAGTAAACAGGATTCCTGGCATTGTCCCAAAAGTAATCTGGAGTGAATTCCTCCACCATTTCACCTGGTCGACAAGTGGAGAACACGGGGACAGTCGGAATGTGTGGTCCAGGATAACGTGAGAAAATATCCTGCATCAACCGATAGTGTTCCCCGCGACAATGCTCAATGTATTTGCAATGTCCGGGCACCAATGTGTGAATGACTTGCGCAAAGGTCCCTCGGTCCCGAGCAAGGGCAATCACCGCCTCGACGAGATCCTTGTTCCCTGAGACGACGACCGAATCTGGGGCATTGAAGCAAGATATTTCGACATCGGATTCCACCCCATGTTCCAGATGGACGCGGTCAATGAGGGCCCGACAATCACCAGCATTACAAGCAACAACCGCCATGGCCCCATCCATCGACTCTGTACATGTCATAGACAGGCCACGAGCAAGCGCTATCTCCATCGCCATGGACTTCGGTCCGGCTCCGGATACATACACAAGTGCGGTTTCACCCGCTGAGTGTCCGAGCAGGTAGTCGGGCACGACCCCCATGCTTTTGAGGAGCTCGAAGATGCCAATGTGCACCATGACAAGGGCAGGGAGAGTGAGTATCACAGGCCACTTTCTCTGGAGAACCCTCGAATCAGTAATCTCTCTGGAAAATAGTCCCGTGGCCTTCAGGAAAGAATATCCCATGACCTTTTGGTGAATATCATCCAACTCGAGAACGGTATTCCTAAAGACTGGATACTGTTGAAACAATTGGTGGCCCATTTGCGCATTGTGCGGCCCTTGTCCAGAGAAAACGAAAGCAAGTTGAGGTATTTTCGTCGGCGACAAAATTGGACGAGGAAGGTCTGTCACATAAACGCGATCGTTCTTGTAAATCAAGTAAGACCTCCAAGGGAGTTGTCGAGCTTGACGCGATGAGGTAACGGCATTATCAAGGATGGTTTGGTAGTCAGAAGGCAGATGTGTAAGCTGTTGGGCGATATCTTGGACTGCATTCGGAGTCAAACCTCCAATAAGAAAGAGTACTGGCGTCCCACACTCTGGTCGCAGAGCCATGTCGGATTCTTGGCGAGGTGGACCCTCGAGCAGCACGTGACCTAACGATCCGCCTATTCCCGCGCTTGCGATGGATATCAAGGGTGCCCTGGCTTTCGTTTTGGAGCTTAAAGGAACTGGCTTGGTGACAACCTCGAGATTATATTTATCCCAAGGTATCGCGCGGTTTGGAAGGGAAATTCCGGGAGTTGGCGGTATGATTCCCTTGTCGAAAATATGACACACTTTGACTAGAGACGCAAGAAAAGATGCGCATTCAAGATGTCTAACCAGGCATCGAAAAACCCTTGTCAGTTCTGCACACCAGAGATATGCAAAATGCATACCCAATATTTCCTTTGACCGATCCAACTCGCACTGTCGCGTTCCCTTTGCAAAAGATCTGTCCGGCCGCGCCCGCCTCGATGGGGTCACCAACTTTTGTTCCTGTGAATAGATTGGTCCAACGTCCCTTCCGGACCAACTTATTCAACTGACCTGTCATGTGAAGTTCCACATAATCTGCTTCCATAGGATCTCTCTCGGCCCTGCTGTAAACTCGCGAAATACAAAACTGCTGTGCCGCTCCATTGGGAACATACACGGGTGCTCCAGATCCAGTGGCGCCGTGGAAGGAACTCGCAACCTACAAAAAAGTACGTTACTCCTTGATCCGCAGCTTGACATACAAGAAGACCCACGACGCAATATATGTGGTCTTTGTCCTTTAGCGCCTCCTGAAGACTCTTTACAACAACGACAATTGCACCCTCCCCCCGTGCGAGACTGGACACTGACTCAATAGTGGAGCTCAGAGATTGTGAAGAATCTTACCCGTCCGCTCGGTCGTCAAACGGCTTGCAAACACCACTCGGTGATAGCAATCCCGCCTTGTCATATCTCCGCCATTCAGCAATCCTATTCGTCGGCATGAGTACATGTCACTCCGCCTTACAATCTTACCGGCTCACTTTCGATTGCTCTGTGCAGCCCCAACTAATGCAGCTGTGCAATCCCCATTCTTGATTGCGGACATCGCTAGATGCAAACTGGTGAGGGAAGAACTGCATGCAGTGTCGATGGCCATAGATGGTCCTGTAAGATTGAACGCGTAAGAAATGCGGTTCGCGATGGCGCTGGGTATATAAGCCAGTGTTCCATCCGCATTCATAGTGTCCTAATAACAAGGGATTAACAGGCCGAACGAAGCGAAACGAAAGTTATATTACCAAGTCAAGATCATTGCTTCCGCTCATGAAGCACCCGACTGCCTGTCCCCTGGTCTGGATGCCCGCATCACGAAGGGCATCGAAAGAGAGTTCCATAAGGCGCCGTGCACTGTTCGACATTGCTCGAGCATCAACTTTGCTCAAACCAAAAGCCGAGTAGTCGAATTCCGACATGTTTTTCAGAAATGCTCCCTTTTGAGGTAGCTTGAATAAATCCGCAAAGGCGAAACTATTGTTCATCTAAGAATATAGTTGGAAAAGGTGAACAAAATCTTACAGATCAGGATGCATTTTCAACTCTTTGAGGTACTCAAAAGCTTGCCCTCCTTTCAATAGAAAATCCCAGAATTCCTCATGGTTGAAATCTTCCGTTGAATGTTGCCCCGAAGGCAATTGGGCAGCAACACCAATCTAAATGTATTATGTCAGATCGCGACAGGCAGTAGAATAATCCTTCGAAACTCACAATAGCGAACATATTGGAACGCAACAGGGGACGACACACTCCCTCATGCCAGAGCTCTCATGCTTTTATAATCAGTATTAATCCTAGCGATCTGTCCGTGGAATCATGACTATCAAAGAGATAAACCCCCACCTGCAACAAGGTCTGCTATTTTCAGCACATGCTGGCAGTGGGCAGCTCGAGTCCGAACCAGTCCGTCATGGTGGTCACCGTGAGCCACTTGAGTGTGGTACGGATATTAGGTAATCACAAGAGCTTCTTGTGTCCACGGCCTCTTTTCGATTAGAACGACTACAACATAGATCATCAATCGGTTTGTCACGGGGTTCAGATCGTCAGTTGGGTCATAACACGACGCGACTCATTGTGTAGGTTATGTACATGAGCAAAGTTAGAATATCATTCATATATTATTTCGGACGCATATTTATTGACTCCGCTGGAAACCCGACTCATTATCAAGACCATGGTTGGCCTCCAAACTTCCAGACAATCTGAACTCTATCATTCTCTATATCCCTCCATTGAGCCGCCAACAGTCCCTTTGTGGGATTTTATATTCAAGCGACAAAGACCGTTGGAGACTGAAGGTTGCAAGGTAGTATATCTCGAGGAAGATACCAACGAACGACTCAGGTTAGGATCCATATTACGCCTTATTTCTGTTTGTTTCCTGACTTTGCTCCGCTTCCAAGGTTCTCGGAACTCGAGGAACGGAGTCTCTGCCTGGCCCGTTCACTCCTTCAAACAGGCTTGAAAAGAGGTGACACAGTGGTCGTCTTCTCAGAGAACACTATCCAGTTCCCGGTCCTTGTATACGCTCTCTTTGCAGCTGGAATCACTTGTAGCCCAGCAAATTCGTTATACCATGCAGACGAGCTGTGAGTGTTGAAAAGTGAATGTAGAGTAGCAGCTGATGTGAAGGTCACCAGAGCATACCAAATTGCTGACTCCAACGCAGCCGCAGTTATAGCCAGTCCTACCCGCCTCGAGACTGCTAGAGCTGCATGCCACCTCAGGGGGCTCTCTGGCGGTCTCTACGTGTTGAGTGATCAAGATGTAGATGGTGTTCCAAGCATTAGCCCGCTCCATCCCAACGCAACGAAATACCACCAACTCACTCAAGTCAGTATCGACGACATAGCGCTGTTGTGTTATTCATCTGGTACCTCTGGAAAACCGAAGGTAACCCTGGCACTGACGATCCCGAGCATATGCTTACTCGATACACTTACGTTAGGGTGTTCAATTGTGCGAGCAATATTCATATGTCAATGAAGCCATCATTAATCGTGAAGGTTATGGTAGATCTCACCGAAATCTAACAAGCGCTATCCTTCAAGCCATGACAATGACACCGAGTTCCTTCAAAGCTACGGATGAAGTTTGGATTGGTATGTTTCGATACGAGTGTAAAACGTCTTCGAAATCAAATTATGTTTTCAGGTGTCCTACCCATGGCACATATGTTCGGAATGGTAAGCGCAAACACCAATCAAACAATCTAGCTCATACGTACCCCTGGTCCAGATCGCGCATATTCTTATTGCGCCTTATATCCATGCCACGGTGGTCATTTTCCGTCAATTTCACCTGAAGAGATTCGCAATGGCAATAGAGAGGCACCGCGCCACAGTAAGCAACTAAAGAAGATACGTGAACATGCATGATGCCAACTAATCCTGAAACAGGCATGCCATATCGTGCCCCCTATTGCTGTCCAGTTGAGCAAGGTCAGTGCTCATTCTGGTCTGAATACTTCGACTGATGTTAAATCGACTTAGGAGGATCTGGACCCCTTGATGCATGATTTCACTTCGTTGCGTGAATGGAGGACTGGTGCAGCCCCGTTAGGGAAGGACCTTCAATCTCTCGTAGAAGCCAAGTGGGAAGTACCAATATATTCCTGGTATGGTGAGCTATACCCTTACTCATACCCACAAAGGATCATTCTTTAATTCATCCTCAGGGATGAGTGAAACCGGCGGCATAGTAATAAACCTCAGAGAATCTATATTTAGTCACCTATCTAATGTGTTTATTTCCAGATCAGCCTCACTGACGCTTCTACTAAGCCGAAACCTGGAGCGATTGGGATACTGGCACCCAATATGATCGCGAAGGTCCTTGAGAATGGTGAACTGTGTTGTGAGTAGCTTCCAGTTAACTGAACAGAACAGCAGATGTACCTTTTGAAAACTCAGTGAAGGGCCCGAATATCATGAGGGGCTACCAAAATCGTGCAGACGTCAATGCTGAGACCTTTGATAGCGACGGTTTTATGCACACCGGAGACATCGTTGAGATTGACGAGGAAGGGTATATTTATATCCTTGACAGACTCAAAGACGTACGCATGTCAGCCACATTCTCCACATTCACCTGATAGAACGAACAGTCCCAGATTATCAAGTATAATGGTTACCAGGTTCGTTTAATGATTGCTTTCTCTGTAACCTTATGCCACATATTACGATAGGTTGCACCCGCTGGTGAGTATGCCACGGTTTTCCCAGTCAAAGGGCACTGCATGTTAAACGTCCTTAGAGCTCGAAGACCTACTGCTTAAACATGACGGGATAAGGGATGTCGCGGTTGTTGGAATCATTGACAGGGAGAGAGCAACCGAGCTTCCACTCGCATTTGGTGAGTGGTCCTGACTTCTGGAGGAATATCAGTCTTGATTAACTTTCTACCCAGTCGTTCTCCAAGACTATGCCGCGCTTCGAGACCCAGCAGCTCTTGAATTCAAGAGAACCGAAATTCAGAAGTATGTTTCCGAGCGCGTAGCTCAGCAAAAACGGCTTAGAGGCGGTGTCATCTTCGTCGACAAGATTCCGAAAAGGTGGGAGATATACTCCAGCGGTGCTGGGCTAAGCTGACGCGGCGCATAGTCCATCTGGCAAGATCCTTCGGATAAAACTGCGGGAGTATATTAAGAGCACATGGACGACGCTTTCCCTCCAGGAGAAGCAAACATTTATTACTTTAGATTTTTAGATCCGAGCGTGTGTGTATTGGCGGTTAATCTCCTTATCTCCTGTTATACGAGCCCCCCCCCCCAACTATCACGAGATTTGCGTACTACGGAAGTGTGGGTAAGGCTAAGTCTCGCAAAAGAGCTTCGTGCTCCCAGAGAGCTACTCGCCCTTTCATGATAAACGCCTGGGACTGAAGAGCGTAATAGTTCCGAGCTTGATCAAGCCTCCATGGATAACTTTTAACCTGGTGGACTTACCTGACTCCAATGGACAACACTGGGTATAGCGAATGCATGATCAGAACACAACGTTGCCATGAGTCATGAACAACTTCCCCGGCTCTCATATCTGATGGGGATCTGGCCCAATCGTCCGATTTGCTAGCTCGCTCTGCCCTTAATGACCAATATCTGACATCCTTTTAGTGTGACGAACATGAAAAGAGTGGTAACTCCATCTAGATAGAACGCCAAGTTGAATTGGTTTGCTTCATGAGAATGGCAAGACAAAGTGAGACGCGTTGTACCAATGTGGCTTGCTGCATGGGGACTGTAGCACTTTTTCTGACAAGGTTCAAGGCTTGATGTCAAGGACGAGGTGTTGATGCATGATGGAGTAAGTACTCTGCATAATACACATCTATGTATGCACCTTCGGTGGTGCTGTCGGATCTTTAGCAAATGCCCAAGGCTTTCTGGCTCTCACTAAGGGCACTCAGGAAGCACTTCAGAGAAACAAGCGGCCATCTCGGGGAGATATATTTACATACGCGTTTTGATGTGTAGCACCCATCTGCTAAAATCGTCTCAATCTTTTGTTTGAGTGCCACCTAATCAATGCATCAACCTCGAACTTTTTGGGGGGTAAGAATCTAATTCATCGAGGCTAGAATGTTCCTCTGCTTCTGCGACGTGATACTTGTCACCCGAAGCCTTGACAGTAACCATGCCTCAATGCTCCCGGATGCTGAGATGAAACCTCAACAAGATAACCGGATCACTACAAGGAACAATTCACAGATGCCTTTCCTCGGGAGAAGTAGAAGCTTTCTCAACATAGGTGATCGCAGAAGCACATTGGACCGATTTGCGTGAAGAAAGCTGATATATTTATCCTCCTCTTCTGCGAAGGCAAGTTAGTCGATTATGCTTAAGTTCGAATGTACTCCTCTCCCGAGCCACCTGAAAATTTACGAAGGCGCGAAAGACTCGTTGCCTTCATAGGAGGTTCCAGTTAATAGATTGAGTACCTGTGGGGTGTCATTGAAAACCCGTAATCTGGGTGTAGAATGGTAGGTCGGTAATTACCGAAGGCTCTTTTGCAGCTGTGGGCACATGACGCGCAGAAGTCGTATACACATGAGAGCATGCTGAGCAATAATAATGGTGGCCTCTTCAGGAGCAAGGCTTTAGGCCGCCTCCTTGCCGTCCACCAAGAGCGGAGCTTATGAGGAAGCATGAGTAGCACCGGAAAGTGCCACGCAACCTTCTTTCTATACGAAGAGGAGATACGGCACCCCAAGAAAGTGAGAACATTCAATTGGAAGAGCGGGGAGAGCATCAGACGAGTACAAATTAGTCCCGCGCGAGATGACCGAACATCATTGTATCGGAAGAATGTCGTGGATGTTGGTACAACCATCTACACCATTATCTCAGGGTATTCTTACCTTCTAACCATTCCGTCCCGTCTAGGTACACTCCCAGTGAGCGCTATTGCGATCGCGAGTAAATAAGGAGGCAGCTGGCTTGCGTTCCCCCTCTGCTTTCGGCCCACTCTACGGACTGAAGAAACTTGGACTAAGGGGGGTGATCTGGTTGGAGTGGCAAGGTTGCTTCTCGGGTATTTGAAACGCGATCATCGGACGCATGTGTAGAGTCATAGTACAAGGAAGTCATAGCTAGATTCTACAAGAGTTCACTCAATTAGTCCTTTGACCAGCACCACATGTTTTGTCAGTTGAGAAGTAAATAGAAGTAAACCCACCCAGCCATTGTGGGGCTCTGGCCAACGCTACAACGCATGAGAAGACCTCCTAACTAGACTGTGTCAGCTTATATGTGCGCACAATCCGGGAAATCTTGTCTAGGACTAAGCTTCAAACCACGATAATCGAGGTCCACGACTTGGCGTTGGTGTGAGACTCATCAAATGGTGTGAATCAGTGTGTCGTAATGAATGTCAAGTACAATGCGGCAGAACTCGGCCAGACTCTAGCCAGAGTTGACGAGGGGAGGTAAGCGATGCATTATCTCGCGAGATCGTGATCGGGGATGTGCATATTACCAGAAAGGTCCTATTTTCTACCCAGGTGGAGAACCAACAGCGCGGCGTATACACAACTAAGAGTGGATATAGTGGATATATCGGCGACTTGGCATCCCAACCGGATGCGTGTATCAATTTCGCATAACTGCCGCACTTACTCACTTATTCACGGACATCGGAAGCCTGGATGGAAGGAGATCAATGCAGTGGCGCGTGAAGTGGGCTTGTCGGCGGCCGGCAAATATAGGGAATCCTGCCACACGAGTTTCCAAGTAGCTGAGCCACATAAAGGCAAACCCGTCCTCAGGAGAAAGAACGACGTCGTCAATGCTTGCATTGGAAAAGCAAGCTGCTACTTAAGAGCTGGGAGATTGTAAGACGAGCTGGCTGAAGCCGGCACCTGGGTCCCAACTTCCAAGTATAGAAGAGTTTATAAAGGCTTGCGTTGTTACGAGACCATGGACAAGGTTGGGCTTTGCCTTTGATGGTTGGAACCGCAGTTGATGCCAAGTTCCTGAAGAGCTCAGAGATGGTGAAGTCGAGGAACCTAGTGGAGGTTGACTCTCAGTGAGACCGTTATTCAACCAAAACCTGTAGAATCGAATGAGAGAACAGGATTCTGACCGCTCTTGTTCGGTCTTCCTTCCATCCCAGACCCGTTGAACACCACTCGCATTACTTCTCGCCGTTCCTTCTCCCACATTTTCAAAAGCAACATACACGGCAAAGTGCCCACCTCGATATCCCATCCATCTCACCATCGCTGGTGGCCGGGATTCTCCACCACAAACTATACTGGTCCTAAAGAAGATGTCTTTGTTGGACATCCTCGAAGCTACTATGCTTGATTGAAGATACTGTAGGGCATCAATTCCCGAGTATGAGTCCTAAGTACCGAATGTCTGCCACCGTTTCCTGGCTGACCGCACTGGCTCGTCTACACAGTCCCACTGCCAAGTGTATACATCACATATGTTGTTGTACATAATATTCACCTTGCATCAGGGGCGTTAGGCCCTTACGCTTTCTGAGCATCACCCATATTGCACTATTCCTGCCATTCAATAAAGTAAATTACAATTAACAAATGCTAATTACGGAAAGAAACGGAACAGCTGGGTAATGCGTAACAATCGGATGAGGAGGCCTACACTACACCACTGAACCGAGCCTTGGGGCGAAACTCTGGGTCAATGTGAGTCTCCGCATGTTCGGTAATATGGACGGCTACGCTCCCCTGTAGCGGGTAAGACTTGAGGCCAATATCAGGAGTCGGTCCCGGCCGTGGAGAATCGCGCCTCCATGCCTGTGGAATCGACCAATTACTCGTCGTTCCCCTTCTTGAAGTATTGGACAGCCTCAAGTGGAAGTGTATTTGCAACACAATGAGGCAATATACGACGCCCTTATGACACCACGTTAACATGGCTCTCGCACCATTTCATACCAGTACTCACCACAAGAGGCGTTATGATATCCAGTGCCGGGTACTGACCGTTTGAACCAGATAGATAGGCAATAAGCAAGCCCAAAACACCGATCGTGTAGATAGCGCCACTTTCGATGATAGCCGCCATTACTGGGAACAAAGTGTGAGAAACTGGCGCGACCGATCGATGTGAGGCCCAAATCTTGGAAACAATAGCGCCTTGAGGACCTAGCATTAGAAGGGAAGATAGGCATATAGCTGAGGTTTACATACCAGTGCAACAAACGTTAAGGCTCATAGTCAGGATGAAGAAAGCAGCGATCCATTGGCTAGCGATGTGAAATATGTTTTGCCCTGGGACTGCCACAGAAAGTGACCAGCAAACTACAATTCCAACTCCTACGAACCATGAGATAGAGGTATCGGGAATTCTCTTGAAAACTCACCCGTGTTTACGAGCAATACTATCACGGCTGGAATAAGGACAATAAGCTTCCTGCTGTAAACGACATAGCACCTCCATACCTGCCACATATTTTGAGTGATATCATTATTCATAAGAGGATACCTCAACTTACGAGAACGGAATCTCCAAGAATTGTCTGCAGAGCGTAAAGCGGTGTCTTTCCTACGTGGAGAGGGTGGGAGATACGCTCGTAGTATTCAATTGGTTTGGGAGCCTCATCGATCTTTCCTGTAACAAATGCTTGGAGCGCACGAACAAAGTCGAGCACAAGGTGCTATAAAGGAAATCATCATAAGAGATGCGCAGAGCTATGAAGTTCATGAACCCACTGTTGTTGCCAGGGCCATCATTAAAGTTGCAACAGGAAGGATGAATCGCTGATTAGCGATTCGCACCTCTTTTTTACTGAACGAAATCACAACAAGAAGAATAAAGAATGTGAGAAAGATTCCTAAGTGAATGATGATCAGTTTTCATGATGCCTTTCAAGCACGCTTGGAAGAGACAAACCATAGATAATGCTTTCGAGAAATAGGGCCAGGAGCTCGGCCTTGTCCAAAGGTATCCCTGGCATGACGGATGATGGCTTGTGTACTCTTGAGGTGGAAGCATTTACATAACTCGTATATAAGGTTGCCTTCCATCTCCCACTGGGGCATGAACAGCCCTCTCCTAATAATAGGCAGTGTTTGACATCGCTAGGTTCATCACCTGCCTCCCACTATCAAGGATTAGCCTGATATAAATAGTTAGAGCGTGACTAGGTCCAACACTTCTGAAACGATTCTCCATCACCATGGTCTTCAAGTATGATGGAAACTCGGGTTTTGCACATAGCAAGAGACGTAGCTGAGTAGAATCTGCCCTATTTACAACTTATCCTCGCGGTCGTGGGTATTGATCAATAACATTCAGGGATTTCTATTGGCAGCCTCGCGATCATACCAATGACATGGGGATGGATCCTCGAACGCAACCGACGTCTGACATTTCTTTCCCATCAACGTCGACTCCAAAAGCTGACACAGCCGACCGATGTGGTGGAGACGCGGCAGGCCGTATCTGTTTATAGTCGATGCCGTCAATTGTCCCAGCCAAGCACTTGTCCAAAGACTTAGGGCATTCTGACCACAAGTCTTACCAGTGGTGCATTCATCGGACGCTGTAGACGGCCTTTACATTTAGAGTTCAACGTTCAGGGCTGTAATCGGAATGAGCCCTTTGCAAGATTATTGATAAGACCCCATTTAGGCCTAGAAGTAGTTGGCGCTGTTCAGAACTCGAGCATTGAGTGCCAACGATATCAATATATCGAGCATCGAATTGACGCGATTTTTCGCTCGTCTAAAGAAGCGAGGCTTCTGGGGCTCGTGCGTTCACTCTAGTAAAGAATTTTAAAGCCGGCATAACTCCGAGTTCCTGTGGATCGGTCTCGCAGGAGGAAGGGGTAAACTTGTGTTTTCCGGGCTCTTAATTAATATTAATGGTCAGGGATAAACGTGAGGCCTGCCTCGCGTGTTTCCCGCTCCGAATTGTGGCATTCCGGACAGCGCTTTTTCAGACCACCAACATTCAGAAGATGGCTATGCTTGCCGCTGGCGCTTCGGAGGTCTACGTTGATATAGGGTTTAGCACTTTAGGCCGGCCTTTCGAGTTTGATCTTAAGCAACGTCCTTACTCGTGGCGTCACTATAGGTCTTCTAAAAAATGGGACCCTACTTTGCATAATCCAGGCGGTGTGACAACGTGACACATTGACGGCTGATCGAGGGGACATCGGTGCGCATCCTTCCAGATTATCTCACCTTTGGCACCGTAGGAGATTTCTAGTGGATCTGGAATAGCTTTCCCTATCTCCTCCGCTGTGCTTGTGGCTCGAAAACTTGTTATCTCCTTACTTTATTGGCGCAAGGACATCACAGCAAAGGATTAGTGCACTGGGTGTGACACCTGTCGCTTTGATACTGTATCGACTCCAAATGGCTGCTTGATGCGCCATGGTACATGATTTCGGAGCTAGTGCAACGTCAGCCTGATATGATTTGCGCGTCCAGCGGATTACAATTGCCTTTCTTCACAGACTTCATTGTGTCACGTAGAGTAGAAGGTTCAGAGGAACAACGATGCATGATGCCTGTTTGCTCATGGAGGAAATTTCTAGAATCCATTCACAAGCGGTGTCTAAAATCTTTCGTAGTCCATTTGTTTATTTTACACTTGGACTTGAAGTTGGAGTCGCCTTGTAACCTTATAATTAGATGTTGCCTGTGTTCCAGGAATGTGCAGTCAAGATCCCACCAGAGCGCCACAGGCATGTCATGGTTTGATCTGTGACTTGGTGCATCACATGTCACATCCGAATCGTTGCGAACTGGTGCCTGGTTCGAAACTCGTACAGTGGCCAGTCATGCCGGTGCTCTGCCCATGGTCATCTCTATGTCTGGATTCGCTCCTTCTGCGTCCGTGGTTTCCACTCATCATGATCATCTTGAGCTTGAGTGCTTTATAGTCCAGAAAAGTGGGTTTTTATCATGGATCATGGCACGAGCCGTCCTGGCCGACAAATGTCATGTTTAGCATACTGTAATGGAAATACTGGACCCACAAGCCTTAAAAACTGCTAGCTTTGCTTTTCCTATGTCCAACAGCTTTATCCCATTATGATTGACATAGCAAAGCTGCCCACCCTCCAAGCAGCAACAAGCACGACATTCACTCGTCCTCCCTTCGACAATTCCTTAACAGTTCCCGAAATCTACGCCTTCCACGCTCGAAACAGCCAAAAGCATCCTCTTTTCATCCATAGTGATGATGCCACTGGGGCCAATCGCAAGATATGCTACCCGGAAGCTTATGCAGCCATTCAAAGGGCCCATGGAATTGTCTCCCGCAGGCACAGGGATTTAACTCGTGATGCAGCAAAGTCCACCGTCGTTGGTTTACTGGCGAATATTGGTATGAGATGGTCCATTGAAGTATCATTGAGGATTCGAAATTCAATCTTGTCAGATACCATCACCTACTTCACTTTCGTTGTTGGAATCATGCATGCTGGTTTAACCGCGTTCCCAATCTCTACCCGCAATTCGGTTGTTGGTGTTGCACATCTGATCCGGACCACTGGTCTTCGTCTGCTTTTCGTTAGCCCGGATCTGGCTATGCAACGACTTGCGCGAGACGCCTGTACGATTCTCAAGGATGAAGGGATTACGGTCCATATTATTCCCTCACCGCATTTCGAAGAATTGTATAACGGAGACAATACGCAACGCAGCTTGGCACCTGTACGCAATTCACCTGATCCCGTCGTCTTGATTCTGCATTCTTCTGGTGCGCTATACCCTGTTTCTGAACGGGACATTTATTCATTCGGAGCACATTCAGGATCCACCGCTCAGCCGAAACCAGTTCCGTTTCTAAGTAGCAACTTCGTCAGATGGGGTCTTTTCCCTTGTACGTCCATTGGTTAGGGACATTGCGCGATGATGTTCTAACTCAGACTGTTAGATTATGGAGAAATCGATATGGGTGGAATGGCCATTGGCGCTCATTCGTTACCTGTCTTCCGTCAGTCTCTCTAGCGTTTGCTCTCCCTAGGTGTTCCTCACACTGCCGCAGATGCCATGGGAGCCGTTAACATCGTCTGGACTGTAATTGTTCCATATATCATCTTTCTTTTGCCCCTGATATAGAATGCCTCCAACAGATTTGCTCGGGCACTGTAATGGCTTGCTTCAAACCTGCATATCCCCCTACCATACCAACCCCGGACACATTCCTCCGCGAAATCATTGCAACGAAGTGTCAAATCGTGTTCTGTGTTCCCATCTTCGTAGAGGTCAGTGTCGTGTTCTGGGAATTGTCTCTATGCTTACGTACTTCAGGCATGGGCACGCTCTCCCGAAAACATACCCATCCTTCGCAATTTAAGTGCACTAGTGAGTCATCCTCCGTGTCGAAACTTTGTGAAATGAACATCTTGAAGGTCTATGCTGGGGCGCCTATGACACGATCCATCGGGGACCAACTCGTCGCGGCAGGAGTAAATTTGATCCCCTTCTATGGATTGTGAGTGACTTATCTCGCTTTCATATTCCCACTAAGTTCTCCGTTGAGAACCGAGGCAGGTGCCATGACTGTCTTTTGTCCGAAATCGACGTCTTTAGACGATTGGAGATTTTTCAAGATGTCCCCCCATCTAACTCTTGAAATGGTTCCCCAGGACGAGAATGAAGATGGAGAAATCGTGGAACCAGTCGTGATGGTGAGTCTCCTACGAAGCGGTCTTTCACCGTCTCCCAACTGTCTTTGTACTCCAGAGCACGGAAACGTTCATTCCGAATGTTGTCAACACTTCGGTCAATGGTGTGCCCGCTTATGCAACCAGTGATTTACTCCTGCGCCATCCTACCAAGAAGGACATGTACAGTGTATATGGACGAGTTGATGATCAATTGATGTTATCCACCGGTGAAAAGGTGAGACCCATCTCCAAAGCCCGTACACGCACTGCGATACTAAACCAGGGTTAGACAAACCCTGTCCCGTTAGGTAGTGATATCAGTATAATGCGAGTCGCTTTCCTGCACATCTAACCCCGCACTAGAAACACTTTTCCTCCAGGACAAAAATGTTACCGCAGCGATAATGTTTGGCCGCGGCCGGTTCCAAAATGGTGTCCTTATCCACCCAGCTGAACCCTTCGACCCTACAGACGAAAAAAAGTTGATTGCATTTCGTAATCTGATTTGGTTTGTTCCCTGCTTACTTGTGCAACACAATAATCTGATTTTACCGCTATCAGGCCCACTGTTGAGAAGGTCAATGAATATGCTCCTGCACACTCCCGGATCTTCAAAGAGGTGCGCCGAAGAAAGAAAAACCGATTCTTCTCCCCTTGCCCTTATGCTTTTAGTAGATGATCATTGTTACCAATCCCGGGAAACCGCTCGAGTTCACACCCAAGGGAACGCCGCGACGTCAAGTTTGCTTGAAAGTATATGAAAAGGAGATTGACGCCTTGTATGAAGCTGTGAAGGATTCTTCACAAACCGACATCCCGGTTCCTGAGACATGGACTAAGGAGAACGCCATGCACTTCGTTGACGCCGCCGTGAAAAGGGTAATTAGATATCCTCTCGCTCCAGATCAGGACTTCTTCCAACAGGGATGTGATAGGTGTGAACATACCATCTTTAATTCATAAGATCTTATTGACGACTGTCCCAGCTTGCAGGCAACCTGGATCCGAAACAGTCTGTTACGGGCAATTCGCTCCTCGAAGAATAAAGCCGACATTCATCGAGTCCCGCCAAGTTTCGTGTACGCAAACCCAACTATCCAGCAATTAGGAGACTATTTCTGGACGATCTTGACGGGTACAGCGCATGTTCAGCAGTCCAATGGCGTGGATCAAATTGAGAAAAAAGGCGCCGAGATGCAATCGCTTGTCACCAAATATACAACAGACATACCGACTCCCGCCTGGAAGACTTCACCGACTCGGCCTACTACAGAAACCGTGCTACTCACTGGTAGTACTGGTCGCTTGGGCTGCCATATCCTCAAGCAACTGATTGATCGGGAGGACGTTCTGAAGGTCTATGCCCTCAATCGTCCTAATAACCAAGGCGTGTCAACAGAGGCTAGACAAAGAGAGGCTCTCAACTTCTGGGGTATTGATGCGCGGCCAGGCACTCTCGAAAAGGTTGTATTTTTGGAGTATGACATGTCTAAGGATAAGCTAGGTCTAGACGATCTCTACGATATTGTGAGTATTTTCTTGCTCAAAATAACAGTTAATGCTCACTGCTGTCCAGCTCCGGACCACAGTTACAACCATTATTCACAACGGTGTGATCTTCTCATATATTTTAGAGAGAATGAAGCTAACACATGCTCAGGCTGGAGAGTCGACTTCAATATTGGTTTAGGTTCGTTTGAGAATCTGATTGTTGGTACCCGCCATCTGTTGGACCTTTCTCTGCGTTCCACGATTCCAAATGGGCCCAATTTCATTTTTGTAAGCTCTATATCGGTATTCAACAGTACGCAGTTTGTTCCCTCGCTGTCGGCCTGGTTATTTATGAAGCGTAGGTTCGGATTTGACAAAACCAGCACCTGAAGCGCCAGTACCGGCCTCATCGGCGGCTGGTTTTGGTTATGGAGAGAGTAAATGGGTTGCGGAAAGCATATGTCAAAAGGTTAACGAAGCGACTGGTTTATCTGTTTCGGTCGTGCGCGTTGGTCAGCTCTCAGGAGACAGTGTCAACGGACGATGGAACGTGAAGGAATGGGTACCAGCTCTGATCAAGCTCGGGAAGGTCATTGGCAACTTGCCTTCTCGTAACGAGGTAAGTAATTTTGGAGTAACACAACGAATAGCATTGAAAATACCACATCCACTAGGTTGTAACCTGGCTACCTGTTGATGGTGCCGCGGCAGCGATTCTGGACCTCCTTAGAACACCGCAGGCAGTTCCGTCGTCATGCGCCTACATCAACTTAGTGCATCCACATCCAATCAGCTGGAACAAGATCTTCGAAACTGCAGCCAACCGATTGGAGCTCTCCCTCGTCCCACACGATGAGTGGTTGAAGCAACTCAGATCACGGAAGCGCAGTCTCGCCAACGGAGCCGCGGAAGCTTCTGATTTGACGGAATTCTTCCTGCAAGGGAAATTCGGGGATGGAAAGTTCGCCGTGGACCGTACGTTGCAGTTGTGCCCAACTCTCAAGGAGGTCAAACCCCTGGGCTCGGCGGATGTCATCAAGTATTTGGAGTTCTGGAAGTTCTAATCACCGTGATGTTTCTGCCGCTTTGTGTTGACGTAGATAGACTGATTGTTCTTCTCGTAATCGTACAATCATAGATGCTTCTTTTCTCTTCCTTGGCGGGCAAATGCAACTGTTTTAAGAACTGCCCTGGTGGATGAAGCGGAACTCTTTTGAGTGCTTGACAGCGGTGCGAGGTAACCACTGGCCGTTGTTGCAAGGTCATGATGTTGGGCCCTCCTGAAGCTTTCAAAGTGATCGTTCAAACTTTATTTTTCCGGAAAAACTAATCGAAATGGTTCTTCTCATTCAATCAATGGTGAGTGGAGTTATACCATTTCTTCTTTTTTCCAACACCTTCGCGAACGGACCCATCTCGCCTAGTAGTGGTGCCTCATATATTCGTATTCACGCGTGGAACACCACCACATGTCTGGCGAGTGCAAGGCTATTATCACTACAATCAAGTGCGTGCAAAAACAATTAAACGGCCTATTGTTACATGAGAAGAAAGCTCAGTGAGAGAGCGTGAGATTCCTAGCTAGTTCATCAGTACGCAACCTGCAGTTCTTGCGAAGCAGTAGGAGAGTTGTTTTCCCGAGTTCTAATACATTTTAACCTTAATAGTGGTATCATGAGAGCAAACGCGAAATCCTTCTGCAGAAGGAGATCCTTGTCTCGCATAAGTTCTCTCCTTGTGGAAAGCAAACCGATTCATTTTCGGCTATCCAGCGAAATGGAGTAACTGCGGAGAGAGAGGTTTGCAGTCCCAACCCACGATATACGTGAGACTTGATGTCCTTATTCCAGACCGCCCTGTCCGAGTTCGTTTTTGTTGGAGTTTCAGCCCTGCGTAGACCACGGATGGGCTACTAGGAAACCAGTTCAGAGACGAGGGCAGAAGAAAGGACATCAAAACCAAAATCCGAGGACCTTAAGGGCAACGCCAGTGGGACGGAGCTCTCGGTGGAACAATGTCCTAATAGGCATCATGTTAAAATAGCAGTGCCAAACGAAGAAAGTGCCTAACAGTCTTGACACAGATTGCTTAGCGCCCTAATTCATTGTGAAAGGTCTCACACTGTCTCCCGCGGATTGATGAAAGGAGTTCACGACACATGCACCCCAACATATCTTATTACTAAAGATGGACGTGGTTATTGGCGACTATCATCAGCATGGTGCTTTGTGACAGGTGGCGCTGAAGAAGCATGTCACTGAATGGAGCCTCTCATTCCAGAAAATGGGAGCATCGCGAAAGCTTGTGGCAGCATGGCAGATATCATCAAGCCCTGGATAACGTTACAACGAGCTGAAGCAAAAAACCATTCTTTTGGAAGAGTGGACACAGTAAGTGACAAGTCATAGATGTGATGAAAGTAATGGAGAACCAGGGATCGCGTGGAATGGTTTGTTGGGAATACATGCAGGGGGAAACAGAGAAATACAGAGAGAGGGTGAGAGCATTAAAATTCATTCCGACGTCCTTGGGCACTCGTAACTCCGTACTCAGACACATCCTCCTTATTTTTGCAGACGACCAACATCCGCCAATTCTCCCACCACCACCACTGACAAGGAAGGCCCCCAGAACATCCCCGTTCCAGCAAAGAACACCAACCTTACCCCTCTTCCCTCACGCGGCCAAAGCTGAAGCCGGTTTGAGACACTCAATCAAGTGCTGCCGCCTTCTCGGCTTCCGGTTCTGCCTCGAAATTTTCCACGAGATCGGGGACGTCATCATCGTCATCTTCCGCACCACCAGTGGGCCTTTGCTGGCTCTGTTGAATAGCTTGGTATGATTCTGCTAACTTGCGCAGTGACGCGAGAGAGTCGGGGCCAAGTTGGTTGAGGATACCGGGAACGAGCTCAGTGAGCTCCTTGACGTGGCCTTGGCCGTAAATGGCGAATGTATTGGCGGAAACGGCAGCGTGCACTGTTGAAATCGAGAGAACACGTCAATAGTCATGCGGATATGTAGAGGATATATAAGGGGTTATCGAGGGTCCAACGAGATAAGATTGACGGAATGAGCAGATATGAATGGATTGAGTGGCATAGAATATATGCATGATGAAAGACGGCTGTGGTCAACCCTAAAGGATCACCAACCCCCACAAAAACTGGGATATACGAACAGAAAGGATAGGCTACTCACCCTTTGGTGCTGTAAAGTGCAAGACGTTTCCATCCTCCTGGAACATATTGACCTCCTCCACGCCAGCAATGGGCTGGACATTAAGCTTCTTCAATGCGCCTTGCAACTTCTTGTCATCCTGAGCGGCCGATGGCTTAGGTTTCCGCACGATCTTTCGGCGCATGGTTCCCTTTCCACCTAGATGGGTATCCACGCGTCGCCATCACAGATTTGACGCATATATTACGCGGTTCCAAGGGATTTGGACGATTCGGAAAGAACAAGTGCACATAATCAAGATTGGAGGGCCAAGAATCCAAGTTGAAAATTGCGATGTATTTTGAGTTTAAAACAACATAAGAATCACAGTTCTAGCAGTCAGCGACCATACTCCCGACGGAGGATCAGAATTCTGAGAAAAACGCACCAATTCGGTTGGCTGCAGCGGCAGCCTGCAGCTTGGCCAATTTTGCGGGGTCCATGTTAAATTCCTAGGTGTGTTTTTGACAGAAAGACGACTCTCGTAGTAGATTGAAGGTATCTACGACGAAAGAGTAGAATGTACGGGGAGGGGTGGGCGGGAAGGGAGACGGGCTGTTGGCTTTGTCACTGTCGGGGTCGACCGTTGACGAGTCGCAATAAGGTTCAGCCCAAACACATGTATACAACTTAGCAACTCCTCGTGGAAAACTTCTTCTCAGCCACCCGGCAAGTTGCTTTCTATCCCATTGGCAAAGCTTCTGAAAGACTGGAGGGTGAGCCAATACCGTAAATCAAGTCGAACATCAAACCGTTGATCTATTTTTTCCCTGATTTTTTACAAGGGAAATACACCACACAACTGAAAGGGGTGCATGCCTAACTCCCGGCACTCATCATCTGACATTGAATTTCAACGGCATGCTGCTCTCCATGCCGACTAGCATTACTTTCCTGCCCAGTGTGATAGGGGTTAAGGAACGTCATTAGCTGATCACAGGATGCTATGAGTAGGATTCAGACACCCGGAAATCGTTAAAATTTGCTCCTTTAATCCAGCAACTTGAGCTTCTCAATGCCATCTTCCTCGAGCCTCATACCCATCCACTCGCTCATCGCCGTAGCATTAAGCTTCTTCTCGTAGAAATCAATAGATGGCTTATTCCACTGGGATACGATAAGATATCGGGTCCAATGGGTTTGAGGTAGCGGCAAATACCTTCAGGACAGACCAATCCAACCTCGCACATTCCTGAAATCCCATTAAGTGTTGGCTAAGTCCATTCCAGCAAATTCACCACACCTTTTCCTGAGCAACCTCGCCCAGCTTGCGGAACAACGCCTTGCCCACTCCCAAATTCCTGTACTCGGGCTTGACGTACAGATCTTCCAACTACATCCCCAGATTTCATCAAGTATTATGAAGCAGGAAATGAGTTTGGACCCACATAAAGACCGGGCCTTCCTGTCCACGTCGAGAAATTGAAAAAATACAACGCAAGCCCGATCGGCCCCTTGCCGCTGTCTGGATGACTGGAGGGAGGGAACGCCAGCAGAGCGTGAGCATAAGGCGTTTCCCCGAATAGGTTCTTTTTCAACTGAAAGGTATCCGGGTATACTTTCAGTCGGTAGAATCACGGTGGGAGACACGAGACATACAAGCTCGGGCGTAGCCTTAGCTGAATCCTTTGCTTTCTCATATTCCGCCTGCGGAACCCGTTTTCTCGTTAGGTCAATCATCCGAGGAATCGGCAGTTCAACAGGCAATGACGAACGTACCAGGTCAACAATTAGTTGTAGGATATCTTTCTGCAGATCGCAGATCAATAGAGTAGACCAAGGGGGGCCGGGAAACATCACCCAAGGCGGAAAAGTAGGGCGAAACGTACAATGTCATCGAGTGTC
This sequence comes from Podaxis rugospora, assembly GCA_018524415.1. Taxonomy (NCBI): domain Eukaryota; kingdom Fungi; phylum Basidiomycota; class Agaricomycetes; order Agaricales; family Agaricaceae; genus Podaxis; species Podaxis rugospora. Next base: position 82,080 of record JAEUWL010000218.1, read on the forward strand.
GCGTGGCGAATAACAACCTCCTGTCTTTTTCTCTCTCCAGAACCAGAGCCCATGGTGGGAGAAAGACCAAAGGAGTCAAGTAGTGACCAGCAGAGGAAATGATTGCCAAGCGCCAAACAAACGGTCAACGCGCCACGCTCGAGTAAGATATTGATGAGATATAAATCCTTTATCCCAGCCGCACTCTACGCCATTAGGCATATTCAGAGTGATTGAGGTCCAAAGTCCCGTGAATTCGTTTCCATCTCTCAAGCAAATGGTAACGGCGGGCAGGAGGGATTGCACCTGGCCCAGCCTTTGCCCAGGAGTAACACTTCCACTTTCCTCGTGAAAGGATACCCCACCCAGGTGAATGTATGCGAGCGTGCTAACGTCGGGGATGCCACTAAGTGTCCATCCTACACCTCGTAATGAACGCAATAAATATATTATTCAACAGGTACTGAACGATTGGGCATATACAGAGGCGTTTGGCCAAATTCCATACATATAGTACGCGGAGGATTTATATGATACGGTCTCTGATAAAACAATATAGCGAAAACAAAAACTCGACTGGAGGAGGATAGACGTGGACCATTAACCCCAACGCATAGCAAGCTGGCAGGAATCGACCCTGCCCTTAATCTCCGACCGTCTCACGTTGAATGGCTATTGTCAAACCGCAGGACTGAAATACTCCTGCTGTTCAGGCTCGGATCCGTCAATCCGCAATTGGCTTTTCGGAGGTTAATAATCCAATGTGTTCCCTATTATTATTAAGTCCAATCAACTATGTTTTTCGCCTAGAACAACGGAATGCCTTACTAAAATGCATTGTAAGGCCAGACCCCATCTGTAGAGAGTTTTTAGTTCTGCTCTGGAGACATGACGCGATACCTTACATCACCGTGGCGTTGTACAGCAAGTGGTTGTCCGGGGATAGAATTGACGAAAGTAGGTTCGAAGCTACTATAGCTGACGTGCCAGCATGTCATTGGTTTGTCATGGGTAGTATGTTAGAAGAGACGTGTTGCAATCAGTTGGAATTCTCCACGGACCAAACATTCTATTGAGCTGAGTGAGTCTCATCCTGTGTGACTAAGAGAATATGCTCACGGTAAGAAGAATAGAGTCCCATCGCGATAGAAATTCCAAAGAATAGGTGTAAGACGCGGGATCTGCGTTATTCTCTGCCACCAGGACTCGTATGCTCGCTCGATATTTTGCATAAAACGGGATAATTTGAACATCGTGAGCAATACCGCAATACCTAGGATGATATTCGATTCAGCTTGCTATATTGGAAAGTGCTTCACAAACTGATGTTGACAACACCACATGCACTTGTATGAATGTGAGCAAAAGACGATAAGGGAAAGCATGAGCCTTACCCGGAACCTATCGAGGACACAAGCGAGATGTCGGTGTAGATTTGGGGACTAACGCTATAGCAACCGTGTAAAGGAAGGGGACCTGTAGAGTATTTCCAATTGGCGATGTCGAAACTAACGAGGCCGGCAATATAAGGCTGGAAGAGGTCAAAGAATCGTGACAGAGGTGAAGAGGCATACGTACTAAGAGCTCAACTGGCACGGTCTCGAAAGTTGGGCATGGGCAACATTTGGTACAAAGAGAAAAGACATACCTGCTGTACCAAACCATAAGATGAATGTGACTGAGAGGGAAGACGTTAAACAGGAGGTATTTCTGAGTGGAAACCGAAAATACCTTTGCGATTGAAACCCCATATTGCACACAACCTGAGGAGCAGGGGTATTCTCATGGCGTAAGTTGCAAGAGCGCTGCTACTGGAAAAAAGTCATTCTCAGTCAGGTAATCCGCAAAATCAACGACGAACTGGGCGACTACGAAGTAGAGGGCAGTGCATCTGGGGATGTAGGGAATATTTGGAATCCAAGTTAGCGAGGATGGTTACAGTTCATGCGGTGAGGTTGGAAGTCGGCCTTACGTCTGGTGTGATGGGCAGGGGGTCAGAGATCTTCATGCTCTGGTCGAAGCAAACTTACCGGCACTGGGATGTTAGCTGACCCAGACGCTGACAGTGGAAATCAGCGAAGAATTTATGCACAGATATGATAGCTCCATTTACCCCAGAGTGAGGCTCTGAATACGTCAGCTCAAGTCCTGGCAGGCGGTCTGTGACTTACATAAGGCATAGAAGAGTCCCAGCTTGAACCTGCAGATAGATGGCCTTCATGGTCCACTTAGAATTACTGAATGATCAATTTTGAGGCCTAAACAGATCTTGATAACGGGGATTGATGTTACCAGTAAAGATGGTCCACAGCTTCCGGCAGTTGTAAAAGCATATCATAAGTAACAAGAACCAGGGCGGCCACTGTTCCAGGTTCAATGAGCAATAACATTGAGACGTAAGGTTGCTCACCGTTGTTAAAGGATGCTTTAAAGGCAAAAGAGGCATCTTCGACGAAGTCCGCCGCAGATAGTGTTTGGCTGGACATGACAATGAGTTTAGGAACAGTGGGGGATGTTGAGAATAACCAATTCGCTCGAGCTAGTTTATGTTGTTTCAACTTTGGCCCATGAAGTGTTATTAATTGCATGAAACACTGGCTTGGGTTCAATGGACTCGGTGTCGACTTCGCTCAACTCAACTTAGTTGAAGGCTAGATTGAGCTGCCTCACATAGCAGACCATGTGTTCAGAGTGCAAGTCGGGCTATGTCTCTTTTTTGTTCAATGGCTCTCGTTACAGATAAATTTACACCGTTATGCTCAATGCGAATCCTCTACCATTTTGCTATTGTGACTTTGAGATTCTTGGTCACCATTGAAGGTGAAAGAGCGTCCCAGGTGGGGTGAACCATGCAGAGTGCACCTCTGCATGGTTCACAGGGCAGGAAACAGCAAATGGGGGGGAGGGGGGAGGGGGAGGGGGAGGGAGCCATGGACTTGGTACTTTGGTTGACGCTGCAGTTGAGGACTATCATGCTCCCGAACTGGAGGTCCGTCTAGAAGGAGCCTGAGTCGCATTGCTTTGGCTATCAGTTATATAAGAAATTTACTTGAACTGGAACAATGCCGCACAAATTAGTTGCCTGCCTTAGTTAGCGTTGTTCTCTCTTTGTGCCATACTTCTTTGCGCACCAGAAACACTCTTAGACTGCCACCTATTCCTGTATTCATCATCACCACGCATAGCCCAGTGCATCATAGACATCATCTGCTCTGACTTCTAATCCGCGGTTGGACGGACTAGATCATTCGCCGACGAGTGCACTGCGAAGCAGGTTTAGCTTCAGAGATCGAAGTCGTCAATGCACTATTTCCTCCGCAATTCCATTCCTCATCCTTCTGCCCCGCTTGATACCTCAACCAAGCTACGCAGAGTAGCCTGATCTAATGGAAGAGATAGTGCTATCAAACACGGAATGTATCACGGCCCGTAGCGTATGTCGACAGGGAATCGATAAGAAATTTGCCCTTTTTCCATTTATGCCCGGAAAATAGTTTTGTATAATGTCCCAAGTATCGCTGAGCATAACCTGCCATCCGGGGGTGTTCTTGTCTGGGAATGGTTGTATAGGCGATATCGGAGCCAGAACAGGGTTATAAGCGACGTCGGTGTGGCTGGGTATCAGACCGGGTTCTTGAAACTAATATGTATCAGGCTCGTCGAACTCCCTGGCTGTTATGTTCGCATCTGATACTAAGGTACATAACGGAAGGATCTTTAAACTGTCAGATGAAAGAACATACATCACAGTCTGCAGACGAAGTGGTGTTGACTCTAATTCCATGCAGCATTCTCCACCACGTATTGAAATCCTTGACTGGTTCCATATTTCAGCCCTGAACTTCTTGTGCTGGACCTCTCATTAGAATTCAGCGCCACCGCTCAGTTCTCTTGCGACCGACAGTTTTAACTCATAAGTCTATTTGTCTGTTGGTCAAGAGACGTCTGATGAGACAAAATTCCTGGTGCACTCTCACAAATAAGATACGCGATGTTTGGAATGGACATTAACGGATGCCTCCGATTAGGATCGCGCTAGAGCTCACAGAGGAAAGATATTTCTGGGTGTTAGCAGTACAAGGAAACACATTGAAACAAAAAGTCAAATCTGGATCCCTCCTGTGTCCATAAAATCGAGACGTCGTCCCATGGAGGAATATAAAGCGTCGGTATCTAGGGAATCCTCACGCGGACCCATTACCCCAAATATTATGCCCTGTCATAGCTCGCACCTCCACCCTCGAACATTCACTACCCGAAAAAAAGTGAAGGTAAAAAGCACTTACCTTGTGTAAACGAACAACGATAGGTACTTTCTTTAGTTTGTCATTCTTCCTGCGGCAGCCCCGATAGAGAGAATACTCAGGATTTCGCTGACATCCGCGATGTGTATACTGAGATCTGCGAGACTGAAGGTCGCGGAGAATCAGTTCACGGGTTTTTTCGGAGTGGCAAGAAGTCCAAGGCACACCTTTGCTTTCCTCATCACCTTACAAGTCGGACTCATCCACACCTGTCGATCGACTTGTCAATTCGTGCAATGATCATGACCCTAGCACCAGTTGCTTTACCAATTCTAACTGATTTCGGATGAAGAACTCTGGAATCGTCTCGCCATCGCATCGTTGACAATTGTTTTGTCGCTGGAAACTCTCTTGTTGATTAAGTCGTGTACTCCAGAAAATCGGTGACGGAGCCAGTACGCGAGGGAAGCAAAGAAACGCCTATCGTTGTCTCGACCATTGATCGAGGGCAAAGCAGTAATCTACCTGAAGCTTTGAACTTCTCCACACCATTCTGAGTCAAAGCGGATTTCCCAACCCCAACTGGCCATTCCTCCAGAATAATGTGAACTGACTACCATTTATCCCTTCGATTAGGGCGTCGAATAGAATAAGCATCTCCAGGTGATGGAAGCAGGTAGGCCATATGAAACATGTACTCCGTGAATCAACATGTCCGGCACTTACTTGTCTATGCATGACCAGCTGCCATCGCCGAAGACATGCCACTAGATCAATTGGGAGGACCAACCATGACCCACCCACTGGCCACAACACTTATTTTCTCAAACTGACTCCCTTTCTATGTTATTCGCAAACTTTACTCATGGTTCTATGATTCTATGATTCTTGACTATGACCATTCGCAGTAACAACACGACTCATTTACATCAGTATAACCCGTAGATTTCTCACTTCAACCAGACTACTCCACACACCACCTCAGAACCATTATATTTACTTAGATCTACCGAGGGGCGCAGTTCCCTAGTATGCGTCCACCGCGTCTTAGCAGTTAATTTGCTTGTAGCGGTATAGAAGTGCAGAATGCAACAACAACAGCATGACCAGCTGAATAACCGTTTGGTTCTCTAGCAACGCCGCCACCATCACATAAAGGCGGGGGGGAAAGGGGAAAAAAAAGGAAAAAAAGGAAAAAAAAAAACACACACAGAGAAACGGTAGTAGGGGCACTGGGACGGACTGAGAAATGATATACGGAGGCGGTCATGGGGACTTAGAACGACAGAGGCTCCCATCAACAGGAGCTGAAGTAGGTTGCGGAAGGCAAACCACCTAAATATTATCTGCCTAGTGGTCGTATAATAAAATTCTAAATACTCAAAGTCGGAATAGAGGCCTTAGCGAGACCCACGCACAACCAGGCTTTTACCTCCACACTCGCTTTAAGTGAACATAAAGAACATTCGGACGACGGCTGGATATGTAAAAGAGTCAACAGGAATGAAACGGTTGTGTATACATAAACTGCAGTCGGTACTACGCAAGCATTTCAATTTCCGATGACACAAGAACATAAGGAAAGTCGAAAACTCGACTGTCGGAAGACAAGCATGAGCCATTAACCACAACACAATGCTGCAGTAAGCCAATATTAACCTTTTCTGCCCTTCAATCTTCGACCGTCTCGCGTTGGCGGTCATTTGCAAAGTGTAAAGTTGTCATGTTCCTCCAGGTCGTGGTTTCTGTCAGACCGCAATTGGCTCCTCGTGGGGTGATGATCATTCGTGTCCCCTATTATGGTTGAATCAGCTATACTTCTCGTTTAGAACAACCGAATGTCCTACTAAAACACATCCCAAGATTTGATGCCATTTGCAGAAGGTGTTAGTTTGCACTCTGGCAAAATAGTTCGGTGTCTTACACCGTTACAATACCGTAGACATTGTAGTTGTCGTCCCAGAATTGAATTACAAGAACCATTTCCAAACCTTCTAAAGCTGATATCCCAACAAGCCATTAGTTTGTAATTAATTGGAGTTGTAAGTCGGAAGAGAAGTTTTAATCAGGTGGAATTCTCCACAGACCAAAAATCCTAGGAAGCAGAGTGGGTCCTCGCCTTGCGTGATTATGAGAATACCCTCACGGGAAGAAGAGTAGTGTTCCATCGCGGTAGAGACTCCGAAAATCAGGTGTAAAACGCCGGATGTCCGTTAGTCTGGGCCGCAGGGATTCATGTGTTTGGCGAATGTCTCGCAAAGAAGGGGACAATTTGAGCAGTGTGAGAAATACTGAAAGGCCTAAGACGATGTTAAGACTTCTGTCTGCTATTATTGGAAAGCGCTTCACAGACTAAGGTTGGCAAGAGTACATGCACTTATATAGTTGTGAGTGAAGGGCAAAAAAGGGCAGGGATGAACCTTACTTGGAACCTATCAGGATAACGTGAAGGCATAGGATTGCGAATCATCAACGGGGCAGTCATGCAGAGGAGAGGGTCCAAAAGGGGCGTTGAGAACTAATATGTCATTTCCGATGGTGACAACGGCAGCAACCTGGAAGAGGCTACTGGGACCCGACACAAAAAGTGTGAATAAACCTACGCACTGTGAATTCAACTGGTGCAGTCTTTAAGCTGAGTGACATTTGTTGCAAAGAAAAATGACGTACTGTACAAAACCATAATATCAAAGTCACTGAGTACAATAGTTCAACAGGAGGGATTTCTGAACATAAACCAAAAGCACCTTTGCGACTGAAGCCCCACAGTGCACAAAACCTGGGAAGTAGGACTATTCTGAAGGCAATCATTGACGAATTGGCACTGGGAAAGGTCATCCTTAGTTAAATGATCTAGAAATTGAATAACGAACATTGTCATTATGAGGTAGAACATCTGGGGAGTATAGAGAATAATTAAAGTCTGAGTCAGCAAGGATTGTTACAATCCACGTCGTTAGCTTGGAAACTAGCCTCATGTCTGGTGCGATAGAGTAGGAGGTCAGTGACAGCCATATTCAGTTCGACATGAACGCACTCACTGTCTTTGGGATGTTAGTTGTCTGTGCCACTAAGGACGTGAATTAGTGGAAATAGTATGTATGTGCAGATATGGTGGCTGTATTTACACCAGAGTGCAATTCTGAACGCGAATTAGTTCAATAAATTTCTGACTTACATAACATATAAAAATATCCCAGCCTGAATTTGTAGACAGAGAGCCTTCACGGTCCACCTAGAATCGCTGAACGATTGGGATCAGTACAGACTATGAGAATGATATCAATGTTACCGGTAAAGATGGACCACTTCCGGGAGTTCTAGGAGCATATCATAAGAAATAAGCGTCAGCGCAGCCGCTAGGGCAGATTCAGTGAGCGGCAATACTCGAAATCACGAGGTGAGGCTACTTACTATAACTCCAGGATGCCTTCAAACCATAGGAGAAATCTTGGTCAACCCAGTCTGGCATAATTTCTGTTTAGTCGGCCAAGGCAATGAGTTCGGAATGAGTTTAGAAGTACTGGGAGTGTTGAGCGTGACCAATTCGCCTGAGCCCATTTATCTCATTTCAGCTTTAACTGACAGCACATTATTAGCGACAATAACACAGACCGAATGATGCCACACAAGTTAGTGCCTCCTTTAGTCAGTGGTGTTGTCTTTTCATACCATACTTCTATACTTCATGTGAAACAGCCTCAGACTGGCAGCTGTATCCGCGATCACCAAGTCCAACAGATCAGAGGTATCATCGTTTCTGTCTTCTAATTGATGGTGAACCTCGTATTAGTATCCGCGGACTACTTCTTCAACCATTCCGCTCCTCACCATACTACCTCGCCTGATACTTTATACGAGGTATGTCGAGTGACCTGATTTATCGGTCAAGGTGGCAAAGTCGAGGACTGGAGAGAGAATACTTGTCAAACACGCAGTATATCGACGTCCAGCAGCCTGTGATTTCCTTGATTGTCGCGGGGGATATACATGGTGCATGATGCCCGTGTTCAATGCATATATCTTGGGGACCTACGAGACGGAGTACGCCGTGTTTACATATGCAACTCCAGATAAATCATCATTCAATGTCTACCACTCAACTCGATTGCGATAAATCAGCAATCCCGAATTGCGAGTCTGCTTGTCTGTTGATCAGGGGCATTTACGAGGGAGACGTTTGCTAGCCTCTTCCCTGAACGAGGACATGGTACGAAGTGCTTGGAATGGGATCAAAAGGGTGCCTCCAAGTAGAATCGCGCTGGAGTTCAGAGGAAGGATATTTCTGGATATTAGCAATATAACGAAAGCATTGAGGCAAACAACAAATCCGGATCCCTCCCGTGCCCGTAGAATCAGGATGTCCCGTAGGGAGATATAATAACGTCGGTGTCCAGGGAATTCTTGTACAGATCCACTCCTGCAAATGTTACACCCCGTCATAGCTCGCACCCCCAGCCTCAAACATCCAATCAGCACACGGCCCGAAAACGCGAGGGTAAAAAGTGCCCACCTTGCGCAAACGAGTGACGATGGGTTCGTCCTTCAAATCATCTTTCTCCCTTGCAGCAACTTCAATAGAGAAAACCCTCAAGACTTCTTTGACATCTGCTGTGTGTACGGAGATCTACGAGAAGGAAAGATCGCGGAGGATCAGATCATGAGGTCGCGGAGCGGAAGGTGGGATCAAGAAGTTAAGACACACCTTTGCTTTCCTCATCACCTTACAGGTCGGACCTATCCACACCTGTCGGTCGGTGTGTCAATTTACATCCGTGCGAGAGCAGTCAAGGGTCACCAGGCAATAGGGATCGCCAGTGCCATCGCAGTGCCGCCATATGTCAACGAAAGCATCATCAAAAGAAAATCACGGAGTTCAAGCAACCGGAAAGCACCGACGGCCGACGGAAAGGAGTTCGAACGGGGTCAAGGAGAGGGATCAACTAAAGTCTTCCTGATCGATGGCAAGGAATGACGGACCACAAGGACAAACTTTTCTCTGATAGACTCCTTGTCGTTGGAGTATTTGACTCTTACATACGCGAAAGAAGCCTTGGAGTCATCGAGGTTGTCCTTGAGCTCGGAGAGACCGCCAGAACCAGTGCTCGTGAGCTTCAGCTTGTCGGAACGATCAGACTCGTAGTCAAGTAGCAACCAGTTGGTCTCGTTCTTGTCATCGCGGACGTTTACATACGCTAGGAGAGAGAATAAGCTTCTGATAGGTGAAAGGAAGGCAGGACCAACCCTCGGCAATAGCTGGGTCTGACACGTCTGCCATAGTAGAAACGATGTAGGTTTAAGTTGGATAGGGGTGGTCACTTCAACACTTCAATTTCCATCTGATCACCGGCAATTGCCGCGTCGCCGCAAAATTAAATATTTTCGAAATTTCCCCTGCACCCAAATCCAATGGCGTCGCGTGCCCTGTCGTCTATACGCGCCCTCCGCCGCTTCTCTACACAACCGACGTCCCCAGCGACTGTCTCTGTCGAAGCTCGTCGTAAATGGGGTCTTGGCGGCTTACCATCCCCGCGCTCTATCCTTAACGATGATTCCATCCCAGTCGACCTCTCCGAAGACGATGACATCGTCAACGGTTCACGACCAAACACGCCGCCTCTTCACCTCCGTCGTCCACCTAGATCGCGCACTCCAACAGAATGGAAAGTCCACCGCCGCGCCATCAAACGCATATTTCCAGATGGCTGGTCGCCACCTCGGAAACTCTCGAGGGAGGCTATGGACGGACTCCGCGAGCTGCACAAAATGGATCCTGAAAAGTTTTCGACACCTGTACTAGCGGATCGCTTTAGAATTAGTCCGGAGGCTGTGAGGAGGATCCTGAAGAGCAAGTGGGAGCCCTCGCCGGAGAGAAGAGCGCAGTGGGCTATGAAGCAGCGTAAGTTGAGGGACGAGAGGATCCAGCACAGAATGCAGACAAGGTTGAAGGAGAGGGAGGAAGTGGAAGAAATTTTGCTTGCGAAACAATTCAGTGGTGGCTTATCGCTCAAGGGTTGAAGCTTTTGAAGTTTTACTGCCTCGTGTGTATACCTACCTACTTAATACTTAATCACCCCTTCCTCAACACGTTTTTGTCATCGCATACACTGATAGCTACATTCGCCATTGTACCACATCTTATTTACTTACAACATTTGCTATCTAACACTACTATGTAATCGTCCAGCTACAACTACTTTTACGTTAGGCGAATAAGGATAGGGGATAAATAACACCGAATCCTAAACCATGTGGCATAAATGAACATGAAATGAGCGGCGGAAGAGGAGAAAGCGAACAGAGTACAACAAAAGGCAAAGCCAAGCTATGAGTGAAGCGTACAATGAAAAACGGGTGCGTCTAGCGCGCCAAAATACAGTCCGAGTACAACATGTCACGTCGGAAATAAATAAATAAAAAAGAATGGAGCCAAGGTCAAAAATCTAACGAAGAAAAAGTCTGGGGCAGAAGCGCGAAAGTGTCCAACGCCAAACGAAGTATTCACAACAAAGCGCAGTCCTTCCTTTCGAAGCCCAAGTAAAACGAACCTTTCGGTGGCCTGCACAACAAGATATCGTTCCAGTTCGGTCTGGGCAAATTGTCCATATGCTTTCCGTCCTTATCCACGACATCCAGATCAAACCCGAGCACGAACATCGAGAGGAGAAGCTTAAGCTCAACCTTTGCAAGACGCGTACCCAGACAGGCGCTCTTCCCTGTAGACGGCACGAACTTCAGCCTCAAGTCCACTGGTCATAGCAAACAAGGAACTCACCTGCACCCCAACCAATGTAACCAAAAGGGATCTCCTTCTCTGCCTTATGTTTCTTCTCCTCGCCAGACTCATCCAACCACCTCCCCGGATCGAACTTCCACGCATCTCCATAAATACTTTCATCCAGATGTATGTCGGAGAAAGGGTACACCACATATGCCCCGCTCGGGACCAACTTTCCATCAATATAGAACTCTGGCCCAACGTTCCTCCTCATCGCTGTGTGCGGTTGCGCGATCCGCAACGTTTCTTTGATCAAAGCATCGAGGATAGGCGTGGACGACTCCCAAATTTCAAGTGGAATCTGTTTAAGAGTCTGCGAAATGCTATGGAGTTGTGTCGGCGCAGACGACGATTCCCGGAGTCCCGACAGATTTTGAGCGTCCAGACTCATAGCAGGTTGTGCGACCGGTACTGGCTCCGGCTTCATACCAGCAGCAATCGCATCCTTCCTCCTCCGCCCACCAAGACCCGATTCTTGAAGGCTCGCTGGTCCAGTGGTAAACCTACCCTCTTCCATCTTCTCAATTTCACACCTTTCGCTATCGCTATCGGGAAACCCAACACAAACAGCATCCTCGTATTTCTCCTTCAAATTGTTTCCAGATCGCAGCAGCTCCATAGTTGAGTCCTGATCTAAGTCCACATCCGACCCGGAATTACATCGCTTGCGTTTATGCGAGTTATGTGAGGTAGTGGATGAATGTGAGTCCCTTCTTCCTGGTGTTGATGGTGATGTCCAGGGTGGTAGTGGGAATACAGAGGAGGATAACAGGGACGGAGAAAGAGGAGAACTTGGGGCCCGTGTGGCTGGACAAGAAGACGATGTGACAGGGACGATTGTGGGGGGTCTGATGGTGGTAATGGAGGTAGAGCGGTGAGAGGCCACTTGAGACGAAGGACGAAGAGGGGGCCAAGTATGAGCGCGAGAAGGCTGGCTTGAGGATGCAGAGGCTCGGAAGGGCGGTGCCGGTGCCAAAGCGGGCGCAGACGCAGGACCGGAAAACCTCACGTCCGTGTGCGTTGCGACGAGCTCTTCGACCTCAGCCCTAGCCTTCCTTTCCCATTCTGGATGACATGCTAGGAATGTCACTAGCCAAGATCCTGGAGAGCAAAAATATATCAGTCCACCATGACGGAGAAAAAAACTTAACCGAACACAAAGAAAGTGCAAGTGCAAGAAAGAAAACAAGAAAGAGAAGAAGGCTCCGCCAATCGGGCGCACCATCGACACCGCCAGTGTAATGCTCCATTTAGAACGTCACCTCGCCACCGACCCTGTGGCTTCTGGGAACCTTCGGAAGTTAAAACCACCAATTTCGGTTCCAAAAAGGCGCTAATCCAAAAAAGATCAAGCGCCATCTCCCCTCAGGATCTCATTTCCAGAATTCCGAATCCCGAGTCCCGAGTCTCATTCCCATATTACCGCTATGGGAAACAAGGAACCAGGGGAGGAACTTATTTGTTATTGACATGGCGAGGCACCGACGACTCCGATCAACAAAACAGAGAACAGGGGGAGATAAAGGGGACGAGGGAAGTGAGGACAATGGAGGGAGCGGACATCGCAAGACAAACAAAAAACGAGGAGAACAGACGTAAGAAATGAAAGGCTTACCTGATGTACCCGTCGCCCGCGCTCCAGCAATCAATAGACCCATGATAAACTGTAAGTTCAAAAGGGGTTAATCATCTTGACACACCAAGCATGCATTCTTGACGTCAAAAAGACGCGCGCAGCCCACGCCAGAGCCACGACACAAGTCGAGCAATAATTAAGAAACGTCACTCACACCAACGACAGCGATCGTATCATCTCCCGTATCCAACAATAGCTGCATCGTGTCTTGCGGCTTTTCGCCCTCCCCAATCTTCGTCAACAGCTCCTGTCGCTGCTTAACGGCTTTCACAAGAATATCATAGATCTCCTTGGTTGACCACAGCTTGCTCACCATCGTCCAGGATGGGAGCCATGGCAATAAAATAGTACCGGGCGTAGTCCCCGAGTCGAGTTTATCGTACAATTTCTTGATACGTGAGACGAGCTCCAGGTCGTCGGCAATTTCCCCGCAGGATAGCGCGCGCATTGTCGTTTGGAAGGTGAGCTGTATTCAATACCGTTCAGTTGACATCGCAGGAGACCGGGGTACATTTTGGAGCAGGAGAAATTGACGGTAAAACCCAGGGAGCCAGTAGCCACAGAACAGACCAATGGGGGATTGCCGTTAGACCAATGAGATAGCCCCAGTAGAGAAAGGAGTCAAAATAGACGCAGGAGGCCATGACCATCAGATTGAAGCCCAATCATTCAAACAACGTGGTCGAAACGAAGAGCCCGTTGTTTTGAATCAATTCAAGGCCGAGGACAAACCCGTTCAAGGTTGGCATAAGGCGCACAGTGAGTCAGAGAACGTGGCTTTCGTCAGAAGATGAGAAGCTGATGTCGTGGATAAAAACACCGACCTCATATATTTTTTCAAAAGGATCGAATTTCCCGGATGAGCCCCATCTCTCCATCACCCTCCGAGAATCTTCCAGTAAGTGAGGAAGTACTAGAAACACAAAAAAGATGATAAGATCAGCAGTTCGACCATACAGCACAGAATAGTTGAATAAATAACGAGTGAAAGCCTGAAAGGTTACCGTCGGGGAGAGGACTCGGCTTGATTTCGCTGAAGTTCCCCGAGGTAATAATCATAGGGTTCAAGAACAGTGGGAATGGGGTATAAAGGCTCAAGGAAAGAAAGGCGGGTAAACCGTATGAGAAAGAATGGACTCACAAGTGTTCAGGTGGGCACCCCGCTGAGCGGCGAGTACTCGCTTGTGAATCGCAGCAATACGCCGAGTCTGGAGACCTGTCGTAACTCCGCTCACGTTGGGAATCTGTCATGTCAGTACAAGAAACAGATTTCGTATCAGCATTGACAAGATGTCCGGGTAGTTGCGCCACAGTGCGAGAAAAGATAGGGATACTCACGGCGCCAGACAAAATCCTAAACCCTTCTGTCAAATCCAGACCCTTGGCCCCAAAAAACGCTTGTCGACCGCTCTCCCCGGAAACCACAATCACCGTATTCTATTTGAATCACCAGCGATGATGGAAAGCGACAGAGGATGTTGCACGCGATTGATACAGAACAAACAGGCGGTAGAGTCGGGAGGGAATCGTGACCGATGCAACCGCAACCCAGACGACGACCACACCGAACACACACCGTCGCCACACCATGGCATGCACAAAAAATAGAAATAAGCGCGCAATTAGCACAGCAACAAGAAAAGAAAACAGAACGGTCAGCAAACGCCACGGAGTGAAGCGAAAGAGACTCACCCTCAAAAGCTTGAATTGAAATACACTCTGTCCGGTGGCCTGAATTCCCCAGTTGAGGAAGTCGTACCTCCTGCGATAGAATGGGATTATGTGAGAGAGTGGTAGTCCAGGCAGAGACATCGGGGCATCTGCAGCATCTTTCTGGAAGGCGGATGTAATGAGGATGATTGAGAGGAATGTTATTACGGCCACTGTGAACTGTGTCGCAAAACCCGCGGAGAGGAACGCAGTTGCAGCAGCTTGCAGTCCAATGGCGTACGGCATGGCCGCCAGTAACTCGCATGCAAAGTAGCTCGAGTGAGTTATACGCTTCACACAAAGAGTATCAAGAGGAAGAGGTGTTAGAAGGTGATCTAAGAGCTTGAGAGTTGGACATCAGCAGGCGTGAAACTGAGAAGAAAGCAAATATGCATACGTGGGTACAAGGAGTGCAGTGATATAGAGAGACGTCCTAAGAAGTGGGGGATAAAGGTCGGAAGTGAGGAGGATGATATATAGTGAGAACCAGCCAAGGAACGGGTCGGTAAAGGAACAAGGTGTAGGCTTGAAAGGTATTTTATAGCCCTACGCATCGAGCGACCGGAGGAAAGGAAATCAAAGTGTCAGCAGTGACCGGTAAAACTCTCATTTCGGTCATACAGCCTGGTGGACGGAAGCGGAACAAAATCGGGAAGGAGGGGGAGGATCTGACGGGATGGCAGTGAAGTGAAGCATTGCAGGAGTGACAGACGCTCAACGTTGTCTTCCTGCTGTGGCTCTGTGACCCCACTTATTATCAAGAGGTCGGTCCCGAGATGAAGGTCACTATGAAGCTCTCACCCGTCCAACACGTGGTGTATGCCGCTTGTCATCCCACCTGCCACCCATCCACCCCGCCGCTTCCTGCGCAACATCTACTCTTCTACAGCGTTTCACGTCCACTAACCTTTTTTCAAAACCTCCCGCGACCTCGCTCCATGCCGTCAAATCTCTCTCTTCTTCTCTTGCCGGAGATTCCGTGTTCTTAGCACGGCATTAAGTCATATGCCCAGCCTCAGAACTATAGTAGTCACAGCTTGCTCATGATGAATCATGAGAGCTTCATCACACCACCACAGGGCATCACACGTCCCCCGTCCTTTTCCAATGGACTCATCGATCCCACGTTGTGACGGACGCTAGTGGTGTGAACCATCGCTGCGCTTTTCTCGTAGAACGCTCCTGGTGCCAAATCTTCGTCCAGAATAGATCTGAAGAGGCGGAGCCTGGTGCTTGGGAGGACCCCAAACAGGGCATGGTATGATCAATTGATCTATCTCGTCGATCTCCCTCCAAACCACTCCCGCCTAACCATATCCAGTGATTTACCAATAACTCTATCCATTCTCGTACACCACTCTATTCCAACGTTAATTGCCTTGTTTCCTGTCACTGAGGATACTGTACGTTTGTACAGCGGAAGTCGTCATTCGGACGGCTCTACAGGAAACAGCCGTGCAGGTCACCCTTCGGCACCCAGGCTTCGGGCATCTCGATATCAATCACTGTCAGACGGCTTACACTATACCGCCAGGGAAGCACATGTATTCTTAGTACTCGCCCATGGTTCTAATCTTTGCCACTTCAAAGAACAAGTCCTCTGTGTTATTTTATTTTCGGAGGGGCCTAATGCACGTGTAATCACGTCCTACAAAGCTCCGGCGCAGATAAGCGGTGTGCGAATGCGATAACAACACTTCGGTAATGAGCGAGCGCTGCCAAAACGACACAGATGTGGAAAATTTGGTGTGACGCGAAGAAGTAATCGAATTTTCCTGGTGCCAGCCGCTCCGGAATTCGATTCGCGCTTTTTATGGTTATGGTGAGCGACAACGGTAACAAATGCAGAGCCGAGGGAAGAGTTGACGTTAATGAAATGTCCATTGAAACGGAATGTCCACATCCAAGACAACACGACACGGAAACGGCATAAAGCTGTTCATGTCGGAAATGGGGCGAAGTTAAACTTAGAATTGTATGACTTACTATAGTAACGCGCCTGCGATATACAACGCCGCAGACGTCAACAGCCATCCCAATCCCATGTCCGTGAGTAGCTCGTGAATCCCATGCGTCGCGATGAGGTGCGACACAGGCACCATTCCAGAAAGGCCTAAACCAATGAAGACGGAGGTTCGGGCTCCTCGATGCGTCGGTTTCGAATATTCTGGATTCAGCACAATGTACGCAGCTCCTAAGTTCCGCGACACGCGCCGATCACGATGTTGAACGACCGATGCAGATCCCTAAATTAGACTCACCGAGACCCGCAAGAGAAATCCCTGTGAGATAGAAGGCTGTCAAATGGGCATGACAAAAGAAGCCGTAATATATCGCGGGATAAAATGATCCCACTGTAAGGATGATTATTCCAGAGTAGTCGTAAGCATGACAACGGGTGGCAACCTTAATTCACAAGGAATAAGTAGAAACAACGCGGCTAGCATGCTCACATGCATACCTTTTCCGAATGGCAAATTGAAGCGTGATACAGCGCACTGGCAAATAAACACATGGCTGCGGACGACAAAAAAATGAGGAAGACAGCGGAGTCGTGCCAGGTGGCGACCGAAGTGAAGGGCTTGATGTAAGAGCCGTAGAATGTGACACAGAAATAGACAAAAAGGGCTGCGCCCCACAGGTGAGTGTGAATATTGACTGCGATGTCGAGAAAGGCATTCAATGTGGGAGCAGAATCAGGTATGAAAGCCGTTACTTGTCTCGTTATGCAAATCTGCAATGGTAAGCGGAACAAAGGTCAAACACGGAAGTGGAGCTGGAAGGGGTAAGAGACTCATACATGCATACACAGATTTCAGGCAGCCTCTCCAATGATATTGCACCCTTGGTACGGGTCAGTGTGGCTTGCAGTTGCGCTTTGACTAGCTACGCTGGGACCTACCTCCTGTACCCATTCACGATGAACTCGTTGTCTTTCTGCCATTCCTCTAGCTCGTTCCAAGAAAGGGTATGAGACCGAGGTGCCCGTCCTCGTTTCTCGTGCAATTGTGCTGGTTTGAGGGTATTTCGGCGACGAAGGGAATGTATATTGACTCCGGTCATGTTCCGGGCGAGATCTAAGGTCCGTAGAAGGATATATTATTGTCCTCTACTGGATCTGTGAGTGGGCGACTTTATTTCGTTTTTTGGTAAATGGAAGGCTGTTGAGAACGAGGTTGCGGTGAAAGTATCGAAAACATTCGCCTCGCGCGTGATATCAGGCCAGACTCACGGCCCGTGATGGCCGCCAACAACACACGAGTCCGTTCAAAGTGTAGCGCTCATCCCCTATGATCATACCCAGACTTGTGTGAACTCCGCCTGAATAGGTCAACACGCAGGCGTTGTATGTGACACGTATCATCCCATGTGCTCTGCGCATGCTGCGCAATGAATCTATAGTATTGGCCTGGGCACAGGGAATGCTCTGAACACAGCGGAACCGAGACCTTGTCTAGACTCCGCATGTTGAGCTCTTCTCGGCCATACGCTGTATAGTCAATTCTTCTTTCAGGACGTTGGAACCTTCTTTGGTCTTCGTCGTTCATAACTTCTCCGAAGCTACCCACAAACATCAATGTGCCTTGTTGGTACCGATCTGAAGAACTAGAGCTTTCATATATACATGCCGCAGTTGGTAATAATCACCCAGCGATTTGCAGGAAGGACCCCAAGAGTTTCTGCCTCGCACTCCGAAAGGGTCGCAAATCATCCCTCTGGTTCGTCTGCGGCCCCAACGTGTGTTGTGGTGTTTATAGACTTAGGATAGCGAGTCTAGACGGGAATCCTCCTTTTCTCTCCAAGGCTCCTCCCGGACTAGGTCATTATTCTTCATCTGGTTCCAACCGTACTGCTGGGTAGCTTGTCAAAATGGACTTGAAAAGAGAGATAACAACCGGGAAAGAGGGGTACGTGCCAACTTATCCATGACCCAACTGTGACGTTTTCCTCTCCAAAACTTCTACGTCACCGGTGGTAATCCAAATATAACGATACCAACCGGCTTTCAGACTCAATCCCATTGCACTGATACTCGGAAAGGCCAAGAGCACATCACTGGACGTAATCCCTACCATTCTCGACTTCCCCGTCTACCCTATATTAATGTCTTCAGACCCGGGAAACAATCTCTCAAAATCAGATGAGCAGATCATAAACGAGGCCGAGCAGAACCTGAATTCGCGTCCTATGGTGCAAGGAGACGTACGCCAAGGTGCTGGTCGACCTGAGCAAAGCTCCACAGGTGGGTCCGTCGAAGCCGCCCTCACGTTCTTTCGTTTGCTTCTATGCATTGAATCAATTGTGACTGGAATTTTACTCCCCAGCTCGCGAATCTGGTGTTGACGCAAATGCTACTAAGCATTTTGAAGGCGCGAGCGTGCGCATTGGTAAAGCAGCCACGGGTGGTGGCGGCGGGCAGATTATTCCGGAGAGTGAAGGCGGTGGCAAGTTGCCCGGAAAGCATGGCGGAAGGGTCACTGTTGCTGATGATTTTGAGGAGCCTGGTGGCCCGGAGGATAAGGCTCGGGAGTGATGGTTGTTTGACTGGCGCAGAATCGCATGTATCTGTTCTGACAGTTTGTACTACAACTTAATATTAATTGTGGAGCATATTAATGACTGACCAGCTCAAGATTCTGGGCAGGCCTAATTAAGGATTTGAATTTATCAGAGTCCTTCAATGGTAAGCCCGCTTGGCTTAGGGGTAAAGCGTGCCACTCGTATTCTAAATACGGAATGGTAAGATCAGTCGTTCGAATCGGCTAGTGGGCAGGTTAAGCTCGGGGCTTAAATTTTTGGAACGTGTTGCTGCAACCGAACAATGATGTACCTCCATGAATGCCTCATGTTTTGTCTGTTTTCTACAAGATTATGTTACACGTTACAAGTACAAAAAATACATGATGAAACATGAACTACGAAATGAACACCTTTCGGAGCTCAGAAAATGTACAGGGAATTCCCGTTCGAGGGCAAGTAACGACGTTGTTATTTTTCGCCGCCATTTCTTGCATCGCCTATCCAAATTGCTCCAATTAGCATCCACCAAGAAACCCTTTAGTGAAACAGGGAACACACCTCCAATGAATACACATTCCCGTTCGGGAACGCCATTGGCATGTTATCCTCATCCATAATCTTCCCAGTAATTCGACACACGATCGTCGAATTGGCATGATGACTGAATGGTACTTCCTCTGCCAATTTGCCGAGGCCGAGAGGCTGTTGTCCCGAAGACGCAGGTGATACAGATCCTCCCACTGAAGCCGAGCCTGAAACTGACATCGATGTTGACGTAGTGGAGGGCTGCGAAATGTGGTCGGCGGTGTCATTACTGGACCCTATTGTTGGCGCGCTGCTCATGGTGACATCTTTGTTATTGGCTGTGTTTAGAGCTGCTGACTCGCCGTCACATACGGGGCAGTCGACGTTCTTGGTGTGGGCGTCGTAACACGCTGGTAATTTGAGAGAGGCTAGACCTGCGTAGAGTGCGAGGTGGAGCAGAGGTTCATTTGGGAGTGTGTTGAGGTTGTAAATAGCGAGGCGGAACGACCGAATGAGGTTTAACCAGCGGGAGTAGTCATATAAACGCTGTAAAGATGAATGTCAACCCGATTATTCGGTTTGCAGAGTGGAATCGGACGGACCTTGTATGGGCCACAGGACGTCGTGGGAGGAAAGGCGAGCAGTGCAGAGACACGTTTAATTTCTTCGAAATGCGTTTCTTGCCATTGAACCAGGTGCTTCTTGGCATAAGAGATGGCCTCCTGGTTTCTCCGTTGTCGTGCGAGTTCTATGAACTCCTGTAGACGCAGCTCGAATTCGAGAGTACTCTGTCGCAATCCCTCGGTCAGAGAAACAGCAGGCGGAGTCTTTGGTGTATCACATACCTTAATTTTCCGAAGCGCCGCTTTGTTTTCACTGCACCATGCGAGTGCCTCCGTGCAACTGTGCTGTGCGAGTGCATCTTCGATCCGTTTGATATCGGAGAACAAGTCAATGTCAACCAGGGTCTGTCAGAGTAGAAACCTTAGTCAGTCACCTAAAACTCTTCGCCGTGTCAAAAACTACCGAAAAGAAACACAGCTCGTACCTGAATATCCTTGTCTCTTGCTATACGCTTCGCCGTCCGCTCCTTACCATTCCTTAGGGTCCAATCGACGAGCCACCGATCCAACCGGGTGTCTGCCCAGCGAGAGAACTCTGGGTCTGTGGTGCTTTGAATGGACTCAATCGTGGCAAGGTGGTTCATTCGTTCCCGCAACACATCCAGAGTGGGCTTGCCTGCATTTTCGTTCAGATCTGAGAGCTGACGTTTCACATCGCATTTATGAAGGCGTAGGAGTATGTGAGGTATTATGAGTGAATGGAGTATGCAAAGTGGTACGACAAACCTTGCGTTTCAAGGACTCGACCCGACCAATCATCCCTTCGATTGACCTGAGTGCATCCTCCCTACTCAACGTGCCCGCTTTTGCTCGATTCGTAAGGTCATTGGATACATTTTGGAGCGGTCCGAATTCCTTTTCAACGTTTCTTTGGGATGTACGGAACACCTTGCGGTAGTTTTCATAGGGGACCTATTGAGATAAGTAGCAGAGTCAAGTTGTATGAGTGAATCGGTTGAATTGTGCGAAGACCAGACCACGTAAGAAGGGCGTACGCGAACGAAAGGCTGTTCTAGAAGTAGAATACCATCAACGTTGAGCTTGTTACTCGCCATACAAAAGATGAAGAGTGGACCTGGGGTATAAGCTTTGGACAAGTGTTGTCGGGTGTCGTGGATGGTGCCTGGCCACGGGCCGAGGACAGCCGGCGGGAAATCAGGGGTGGCTGCGGACTTACATCTTGACTCAACTGGTGCTATTCTTCTCGCGTTTCGCACCACATCGAAAGATATATACACCCTGTCACTTACTCGCCTAGGGAAGCTGAGACACTGTTAGGAGCACCCAACGTGAACGAAACCTCCAATTCAAAAGAACCGGGACATCGAACACCTCTTCATCACCTTCGGTGCAGGTATATTTGGAACTTTTCGTGTAACCTTACGTACGAGGCAGGACAGGACCAGCTTTCGGGACCGTAAATTCAACCCCTGGCACCAACGCAATGCAGTCCGGAGACCCAAGTGGTTTGGATCGCGTTACACCTGTTCAATAGCGGATGTGGCAACTCTGCAGTGAACTACAAGCTCGGTACCGCTAAAGATGCATGTCGAGATTTACGGAACGGTGGTTTTCAAGCTAACGTCTGGGACCGTGCTCTTCGCTAATGACGTTTAAAACCTTGTCAATTCCGTATAAGGGCGGAAGGTGTCCGAAAGGGAGGGATCTGGTATCAGTAACGGATCGTTTTAGAGCGTTTTAGAGCACAAAAACACCACATTCACAGCTACCGCTTATAGCCTTGTCCAGGAAAATCGGAGTCGCAGGTACTACAGGTTACTACTTTTGCCAAGTAGGGCAACGCACTTGGGTATGGCCAACTTGGACTGACAAGAATCTATTAATCATGAATAGCATTGTGTGCTTCGTACGAGGAAAGATCCGAAAGAGTTGGTAAGTATTACTGCCCAGGAAGATCGCAGTGTTGGCGAGGGCGAGGCAGGACGGGGTGACACAGGTAGAATTGAGACTGCGGTGAACTCAAGCTTGGCCATGGAGCAACAAGGTTCTGACCCCAGTACTAGGAAACTCAATGCGATGGGAGTTCGGGAAAAATATCTGACCATTCATGACATTACAAATTATAATAACCAAATTCATAAAAACAAATCACACTGGTCTTGCGGTATCAGCTTGAATCAGTTTATCATCTCTTCATCAGTAACTTCTGTCATCGAACCCCATCGTTATGCCAGCCAACTTGACCGTTAAACTCAACACAGGCGCCGAAATACCAGTCGTGGGTCTAGGTATGTATATAGTCACCCAAATCACCTTATCTAGCGACTCACTGTCCCCTCCTGATAAATAGGAACCTGGAAATCCAAACCTGGTGCTGTCGAGGGCGCTGTTACCCATGCTTTGAAATATGGCTATAGGCTCATCGACACCGCGGCTGCTTATGACAATGAGGCCGAGGTCGGCAAAGGTATCAAAGACTCGGGCGTTCCTCGTGGCGAGATTTTTCTCACTACCAAACTAAACAACTGCGACCACAGGGATGTTGAGGGCGCCTTGAACAGGAGCTTGGAGAAGCTTGGTACAGACTATCTTGACCTGTGTACGCTCTCCTTCAGCGCTCCATCATTCATACGCATTCGCCCAGAATCTGACACGCCTGCATAGGGTTGATGCATTGGCCTGCACCCATGAATGAAAATTGCTCCAAGGCAGACCGATCTGTACGTTAAAAATAGACTTACGCCAATTTCCTTATACGACCTAAAACACAAACATAGATTGATTGGCTTGACACTTGGAAGAAGATGGTCGACCTCTACAAGGCAAATCCCAAGAAGCTTCGCGCTATTGGTGGGTACCCAGAAATTACCGCTAGGAAGTGGACTCACCCTAATCTCTTCTTGAACCAGGTGTCTCCAACTTTTCCGTCGCCTTTTTGACTCGACTCTTAAACAACTCCGATACCGTCCCAGCTGTCAACCAGGTTGAGCTTCATCCGCAAGTATCCCTTAATTCATTAAAGATGTGCATATATGCTAACATTTCCCGTAGCTCTTGTCCTCAAGAAGAGCTCGTCAACTTTTGCCGTAGCAAGGGAATTGCCGTGACTGCTTACTCCCCCCTTGGATCTGATAACTCGCCCTTACTCAATAACCCTGTTGTCACGAAACTCGCTGGAAAATATAACGTCCAACCTGCAAACATTCTTATCTCACTTCAGGCAAACAGGGAAGGCGTCAATGGTCAGTATTCGATTTGCTTGTTGTCCGCACATCCTCATGTCTGTCGTAGTCCTCCCTAAATCTGTCACACCTGCACGTATTGAATGTGAGATACATACTGTTGAGTAGCGGCTTTTTGCTGATAATCTCATTCCTCCAGCCAACTTCAGGGTTATTGACCTCACAGCAGAGGAAATTGCCGAGCTGCAAGCTATTGACAAAGATAATCATTTCCGTGCTTGCCACCCATCTTGGACTGGTTGGGGAAGTCTGGGCTTCCCTGATTGCTTAGATGCAGACAAAGCAGCTTCCTAATTATGTGAGTAGCAAGTATCATTCCTCATAGGACATTCGTACAGTTAAATCCCACCTGCCCCTTTCTACGTTAATGTAGCTGGCATCTTGCCTGATCGAGGTGGCAGGATAAGTTTAAATTTTTAAAAGTATTTCTTCTTGATCCGCACCGCCATGCGAGTTCCGTCTATAACTGCGGTCGAAACTCTCCCCGTCAAACGCTCTTAAAAATCTTCGGACAGTGGGATAGGACCGATCCACGGGAGACTAAGGCACTTCAAACCTCCTCTTTTGTATGCACCCCAGGAAGGAAGCCTGCATAAAGCATCTTATTTCATACCGTTTACACCCCGAACCCAGCACGGAACTCACGCTGCAAACGATTGGAGGGACAGCAGACGGCCTGCATTCCCTCATCATAAACAATGTTGCAACGCTCTCAATCTGATCATGATTTCCAGATTCTATCTTGTACCGTCTAGGATCGGCCAGATTCCTTCACCGGCTTCGGAAAGCACGAAAACTGTTTGGAATCTGACTCTGGCTTCGGGCTAATTGAGTACGAGATCCACTTCAGGACTTTCTCTATATTTTTCGCCCACCGTCGTTCTTGAACTTGGAGATGATGGCGGACAACTTCCCTCTATCTTTGCCTGCTTGTTGCCCAGATATCCGGGACGTGATGTAGTAACCTTGGCCGGAGCCGGAAACCCAATTTATTGAACACGCCAGGGACGGAGAGCTGGCTTGAAGCGGAGGTTTCGATGACTCGCTGGTACTTGTGACCGGCAAAGCTATAGCTCCATGTAACTCGCAAATTTAGAAATCTCAGTGGCTGATCAACGGCTGCTTAAGATCGTGTCCGACGAAAATGACTCGTTCCACGAGAAGCCTGCGTAACCTTTCAGTTAAACAACGCACGACTCAACTCGAAGGCTACGATGACTATATCACTGGCGTTGTCATCAGTCCGTGGCTCCCCCGTTCTTGAGGTTCCTCCCATTTGCAGAGGGGCCCAAATAGATAGGATATGTCGTAGAACATGTGAAGCATGAGGGGCAGTTGCTTTCAACAATGCTCCCCCAAGGTGGCCAATGACGCACAAGGAAGGGCCTTGCTTACCGATAATCACATAACAAAGAGGTTTCCGGGGATGAAGGAACAGGGAATTTTGGAGATGAAACAGCGACATTTGATCCTTTTGCTGCCAGACTGAGTACCTGAGGTACAAGTATCTTGGGATTAGGATCGGAGACCATCCCTTTCCCATTCGCATTAGGGATTACCTTCTGCTATGAGGCTCTGATCCTCCTGGACCACGCAACAGGAGGTGTGGCGTCTAACTTGGGTTTTTGAGTTGTACTCAGGAGGTATTTTGTGTTATAGAGCTTAGTTTCGGTTTGTACCCCATTTCTTTAAGCAAAGTCAGTTCCATGGATAGGGTATGTATTCATTGGTCCAAGTGTGTTAACGACATAGCCTTCGATTACGGCTCGCTCAGAAAGTGTTTGGGCCAATTGAGACCTCTGCCTTCTATAATATCTTCCATTCTTCGCGGTAATCAGACCAACAGAGTGTATTCCCGAGCTACTGGCATATGATCGGCTCTCAGAGCCGATGCTCATAGGGAGGTTTGAGGTGACAATAGATAGTCGTGACTGTGACTGTCAACCACTTGTTAAAACATTAACGGTCCTGCGTGGATTCAAAAGGGTTACCTCGATTCCAAGAACGGAAGGCTTTCTCTTCTAAATTGTCTTTGTTTCTGTCTAGTATTCGTGATGTCATTTATGAGACCCATGGCGCTGACACAGCTATCTTAAGCTTAAGCTCCGAGGTCAGCAATCAGTGCCGTCAGCTAATTGACCTCGAGGCGTATCGATGATTATGTCTCCTTATACTTCCACCAATGCCTCTCTCAGCCAAAGGTCTTCCTGTCGAGATCCTTTCTCATATCTTTCAGGACGCTGTTGAGAGCATTCCTGAGACTACAGATGTTGAAGTAACCAGCCTCAGGAACCTCTCCCTCGTCTGCTCCAACTGGCGCGACGTTGCCCAGCGAGAGATGTTCGGGCGACTCGTGATCGATGAGAGTTCCCCCTCGTCGATGATAAAAGAAATTGCTAACAATGAGCAACACGCTCACATTGGGTCCTACATAATATCTCTCGTCTTTGTTCTTCAACCAGATTCCGATGATTACAAGCTTCCACCGGATCTCCCCCAGTTCCTTCGCCGCATGACCATGCTGCGGGAGATCAAGCTCCTTGCGAGGAGTGGTACCTATCTTTTCGGGAGTCCATCGACTCCGGAGCTGCGGGATGCTCTCTTGCATCTTTTCCATCTTCCAACATTCACAACACTTGCATCCAGCACAACGGGCTTTCCACTCCGAGCCCTGAGCTATTGCCCCAATCTCGATAACCTTACTATCAGATGGTCCTCGCTTGTCCCTCCCAATTACGATCCCTACGTCCTCGGCCAAAATAGCATTACTTCTCCAGTGAAGCTGAAGGTATTACAACTCGTAGGGAGTGCCGAGGACATATCGCGGTTTAGCCATTTCATGGCTGACCCACAGAACAAGATATCTACATCAGAGCTTCGCCGACTCTCTTTGGCCTTCATGCCAACCCTCCCCAAGGGATCTGGCACCATCTTTTCCCAATGCGGGTCTATCGAAGATCTCAACATTATATTTGGTGTCCGAGCCGGTGAGGATGCCTTCGACTCATTTTCTCTTGTTCGAGATTGAAAGAGGAATAAACAGAGGATCAGCATCGATTCGAGGTCGCCGAGGCGGACATTGCCGTGCTTAAGAATCTTCGTAAATTGAGCTTCCAGCAAATGCCCTCTGCGCCTCGTGGCGGCCCTCCTGACGGTCTGGATTACTTTGTGACCGGAGGTCTGTTCGGACAATGGTTCCTCGGCATCCTGGTCAACCTGCCAAACCCCGACCAAGTCAAGAAAATCGACTACACATTTACCTTGCCCGAGCCATCAGATATCGAAGACGAGGTGGAGGAATGGCTGGATGCTATTCGTGAGACGGCAGGAGAGGAGGATGAGGCGTTTGATGACATTTTCTCTGAGATCGACAACTTGTTGACCAATCAGTTTACTGGGTTGTCAACGCTCACTATCTACCTGCCTTGGATCGAGTTTGAATACATGGCGGGGAAGATGCCGGGGCTGCGGGAACGAGGGATTTTGAAAGCGCATGAAGCATCTCAGGGGTGAAAATCTTGCTCTTGTTCTTCTTTGTTCTGCATAATCGGTGTATAATGTGTATACGATACTATAGATTCAAGAAAATGACAGAAAGGAAAGTGCTGATTAAAGGAAAGTGGTATCTGGTGTGGCACATTGTGACAATAAATGCATACAAGAAAGACGACAGGGGAAAGTGATAGAAAAATATGGGGAGAGAGGAGGGGGTATTGAAAAGAAAGTTAGATGAATCCCAGTGTCATTATTGAGGATCATAGCTTGAGCAATACGGGAATTGTGGGTGGCAGACTAAAGAAAGTGATGGTGTAAAAGGAGAGGCACAGTCAATATAACAGAGGGGAAAAGAAAAGGAACAGAAAAGGAACAAGGCATAATTATCACAAATATCAACGACGAACAAAACCGGGAACCCCCAACACCAAAAGCAGCAGCGACAAAGGGAAGGATTACCTATTACACGCGCTGTAGTTCTGTCACTGATCCACCGAAGGCACAGCGGGAGCCTTCGCCGACCTCTTCGTTCCAAACCTCAACTTACTTCCCTCGCCTCTCGCCCACGAGAACAACCCTCCACCATCATGGCTTTGTGCACTCCCTGCCTTGGACCTCAGTGACCACGCGGGGGACACCGGTCTTCCAACTTCCAGGGAACTTGGATCTAGGTGTTGGTTGTCCATGCTCTGCCTGCCTTGGATGGGCGCTGTGTGGGCATGGGCTTGTGCCTGCAGTAGGTTGATGGGATGCGAAGAGAGTGGATGATGATGGTGATGATGCCTCCTCGAATGGCCCACGGTATGCCTTCCATCACAGCACGCACGCACGTTCTCCAGTCCCTCAAAGCCGCCATCCGACACCGATTCATCGTGTAACTCGAAATCGAGGTCTTCCTCATCCTCTCCTTCTCTCTCAACATCCACGAAGGACTTAGTCGGGCTGTAAGGACTTTCAGGGCCATTCCACCTGAGATACTCGAGCGCTGGCGTGCCAGACCTCTTGCTCACGGATCCCTTCACAGACAGTTGCGATCGGGAGCGTTTGCCCTTTGGTGTGCTGTTCCAAGTATCTCCAGGGGTAGCTCTCCTCGAGCTGCGGAAACTTTGCGGGCTGGACAAAAGACGCTGACGGCGGTGCTCACGGTCATCATCTGTCTGGTAGTCGCTGGGGCTTTGAAGGAAGGGGGAATCGTCCATGGTATTCACGTTGGGACTCGGCCTGGAGAGGAGGTAGCGGAGAGCCTGTAGGTCCATGAGTAGATAATCCTGACAAAAGCGTAATGTGTTAACTTACATTGAGCCAGATATCGTGCCTCTCCTTCGTAGGAGCGGTGATCTTCATCTCTCGTTGAGGGGTTGACACAACTACGCTGTACTGGTACAAGCCGGGCGGCATAGGGTTGGGATCCAACACAGACCTTACACCCTCAATATATGCTGTGAACCATCAAGTCAGTACCCATACTCCCCAGCAAGAGGTAACACATACCGCTCTTAGCACTCGATTCATTCACATTCGAACTGCCAGGGTCCGATGAGCTCCAGTACAATGTCTTCGTATACGGATGCACCCAGAAGAACCTCCGATGCCTCCTCTCTCCATGTCCTTTTCCAATCGTCCTCCGTGTATACTTGTACAAGAACTCGCCGATCATCGTCTGCGTGATCGCATGAATAATCGCAGGATCAGTCGCCTGCCCGTTCGCGCGCGGCGTCATATCCGCGGTCCTATTCGGCGTCGTTGGTGCATCCGTCGCAGTCCGTGCATGTCCACCATGTGCATGCCCATGTTCAGACGATGAGATCGAGGACCTCGGCGATGCCACACCACTCCTCTCCGACAACGCAAGCGATGTGTTCGAGAACTGTCTGCGCTCCGTAGCAACACCCGAAACGGTCCCTGTGGGTCCAGACCTGAAACTGCTTGTGCTAGGTAATTGTCTCAAGTTCATATTCGCAGCCGAAGGCGACATCGTGCTCGATCCGTGGCCTCTAACACTTCCAAACGCACTTAAAGGTTTGCTCACACCAGGCACATTCAAAACACTACCAAACGTGGGCGTGGTCGCACGCTGGATGAGCTCAGGCGGAGGCGGTGAGGAGGGTCTCGGCGGCGGGCCTGCCCGGCGGTCGGGGATGAAGGGGGGCGGAGGCATGCTATTGGGTGGAGGTGGGGCTTTCGGTGGTGGTGGGAGGACCATCATGGGGGGTTTGGATTTGTCGGTTGCGTTCAGTAATACAGGTCGTGTTGCACTTGCGCTTGCATCGCCAACAGAGGATATAGCGCTTTCAATAGATTGTCGTCGGTCCGAACTTGATAACCTGCTTCCACGAGAGAGAAGGGCAGGCGCAGCGGAGACGGCCTCTGGCTTGAATATAGGCGAAATGGGGCTCTGAGTTGGGGCTCCATGCGATGCGCCAGGGGAGGTAGTACCAGACAGAGGAGGAACAAACTGGAACTGGTGATGGCCTGTCGATCCGACACGGTATAGCCCAGGCAACGTGGACCCTCCATGAGATGGTGAGGGCGCGGAAATGGAATTCGACAGTCCGTTCGGAGGGGGGACGAAAACAGGTGCAGGTGTGGGAGAGATGGGAGGTGTAACCTGTACGGACTGCGAAGTCAGTTGTCTTCTCGGGGTATCTATGACTGTCGCTTGCTCAGGCTCGGGAATATCGTCAGTCTGGATATCCGCCTCCTTCATCTCTGGCTTCGGTGGGATCTCTGCCGGTACATGGATGGGAACCTCGACTTCTTTGATGACTTCCACCTCCTTGATGGTCTCCACAGGTACCTCAACGCGGACCTCCCGGATAACTTCAACCTCCTTTGTTACAGGCACCTCAACCAGGACCTCTTTAACAACCTCGACCTCCTTAACGACCTCCTTCACGACCTCAACATCCTTCGGCACCTGCACGGGCACTTCGACCTTGACCTCCCTGACGACCTCCACTGGTACCTCTCTCACAACTTCCTTGATGACGGGCACCTCAACCTCCTTGACTACTTCCCGTATCACCTCGACCTCTCTATCCACAGGCACGTTAACCTTGACCTCCTTCACAACCTCCTTCACAACCTCTACCTCCCGGATAACTTCGACAGGTACCTGGACTTCCTTGATCACATCAACCTCTTTCACAACTTCTACGGGCACCTCGACCTCTTTCACAACCTCTACAGGCACCTTAACCTCTCTGACAACCTCAACCTCCTTTACTACTTCCACGGGTACCTGAACCTCCTTGACGACAACAACCGGCTCCGGCTCCTTGTACAAATTCGCGGAGACGCCAACCTCCTCGTAGGTGACAAGCGGGACCTGATGCCCAGTATGATACGACGCGACAGATGACCTGCCACTTGTATCTTGAAGCCCAGGAACACCTCCAGAAACCATCACGCTCGACCGCGAAGACGTGATCTGACTTGCTCTAATACTCTGCGTGTCTTCTTCATCCTCCGATCCAGATTCAGAATCGGGGAACTCGTGGTCAGAAAGGGTCTCAATTGAGTGGAAGCTTTCTCTGCTTTCGGAGAACAAAGCAGAGGAAGGTGTGGTCATGGCTATGCTCGCCCTTGCGTCGTAGTAGTCTGTTTCTGGTTCTGTTTCTGTCTCTGCGCCAGTTTCGGTTTCTTCGCCCTCGTCGTACTCCTCTTCATCGTGAGCAAGGAAGCTGCGTGTGATAGTGTTGTCCCCAGTGGAAGGATATGAAGAGACTGAGAGGTCGGCTTGTGTGATCGTTGTCCTCCTATGGCCGTTCTGGAAGACCCCGGATTGTGATGAAGGGAGCGGGGAGGTCTCAACAGAGCCATCAACCAACAAGGGCTTGGGTGTCACGACAACTTCCTCCGTCTGCATCTCCGCCTCCGCCATAACCTTCTCTTGCACCGGATCAGTCTGACATCCAAACTCCTTCATCTCCACCTCCTCCATCTCTTGTTCCTCGCCTTCGTCATCACCAACAACCTCTTTCCTCCAAGCCCTTAATTCCTCCTCCTCTTCCCTGATACTATCCTCCACATCAAACCCAAATGCACTCTTATTCGGACTACCGGGCCCACTAAGCACTTTCAACGGAGACCCCTCCAGCACCTCACCTCCTAAACCCAATTCTGCTGCCAACGCACTAGGGTTATCATTAACCAATGATGGAGGTCGGGCTTCTTTGAATGGAACGCCGCCTCTCGACCTACGTCCAATACTACCGGGCATTCCGCGAGAGGATCTACGAGTCGAACCACGTCGAGAGAGAAGGGAGTGTCTGAGTGGACTTCCGGAGTATGAAGAGGATGTTGAGGGTACACGTTTAAGGACATTAGCAAAGGCGGGGTCCATTCCCTCTATGGAGGCCACCGAGGCTCTGTTTGAAGGTGGTGGCGGAGGGGAAGGTGAACGTTCTTCACGAGTATCTTCATCCTCGTCGGGTATAGGTGGAGTATGGTCTTTGAGCAGACTAGCAGACGAGTTGTTGAAGAAGTTCTCTTCTTCCTCGTCCGCTGCTGCTTGGAAGTTGATAGGGACAGGAGGAACAGGTGGGGGTGGTGATGACTCGCGGAAATCGTGATCGTCGTTGTACTCTGATGCGGGGCTACCAGCCGCCATACCCAGCCTTTGGATAAGTGTAATTCCACCTCGGCCCCCACGACCACGTCTACCAGTACCGCGACCCAATCCAACTTTGAATGGTGTCCCACGTCTGGGCTTGCCGGCCTTCGAGGTATGAGTAGACTCAGACGCCTCAGGTTCATCTTCGTCCTCAAGTCCGTCATCCTCATGTTCAGATCCACCACTGCCAGTCTGTTTCTGCGGCGAAGAAGCCTCTAACCGCATCCGAAGCTGCTTCTCGCGATTAAGGGAACTCTTGAGCGTATTGATCTGTCTCTGGGCATGCGCCAACCGCTGTTGCAGGGCTTCGATTTCATTGTTGGGGTGATTGGGTGCGAGGAATGGACGGCGGAGAGGCGAAGCTTCAGGTGAATCTGGATCAAACTCGTTTGCAAATGCATCAGCTGGGAATAATCCAGAGGTATCGTATTTCCTCCGATTTGTAGACGCTCCTCCTGTAAATATATCTGTCGCAGTATCGTCTCGATCCGTTCCCGCAGGTGTGATAAAGTCTTTCACGTTGTCACCTGCGTTGGGCGTTAATGGAGAACCGAATTTGGGAAGGCGACGGTTAGCACGAGCGACGTCGGCTTTGAGTTGGTCTATGGTTTGTTGGAGGTCGAGCTTGTCCCGTGCGAGCCCTGCGGCGTGTTTGCGTGCTTGGGCGATGTCGGATTCATGTTTGGATTTAAGGTCTGAGAGTGCGGTTTGGAGCTTTTCGGACTCGGTTTTGTAATGGTCGATATTGTCGCGGGCTTGGGAGAGGGATTTGGTGAGTTTTTTGTGTTCGGATTCGAGCCGTTGGGCAGTTCCTTGTGAGTCGGTGAGTTGGGATCGGAGTTCTTGGAGGGTAACTTCGAGGTTCCAGTTCTCTTCTTTGTACTTGTCTATTTGGGGAAGGGATCAGGGGGTTTGGTTAATGAAGGGGGCTTCTGGAACGGTGATAGGCTCCACAACTTACCGGCGCTGCGTTCTTGTTGTTTTAGAGTGGCTTTGAGAGCTTCCACGGTTTTCTCGAGGTCATCACGCTCTTCTTTCATATCCTGGATGGCCTTATCCCGTTCGGTAAGGAGGCTTTGCAGACGCCGAATTTCGGCAAGGAGATTGTTACCAATATCCATTGCGAACTCTTGATTAATGTTAGGAGACGTAATAGGAAGGGGGGGGGCAGGGAAGAAAACTGACCAGGATCAATGAATGAGCGATTGGCCGCATTTTTCGCGCGCCTGGATTGACCGGCGGCGGATCCTGAGGGCCGTTTGTGCTCAGGTGCTTCGGGGGGGAGTTCTGCAAAGGCGGGAGAGGGGGAAGGCTGGCTGCCGTTTGCGAAGCGCTAAGTGAGGGGAAGGATGTCGAGTCAGAGAGACTAAAAGGGACTGGTATGCGGAGAGGATAAGGCCCACCTTTGCACTGGAACCAAAGGCAGAGGAGAGCTGTGCATTCTCAGCGTCCCAAGCAAGTACTTTCTCGCTTAGCTCGCGATACTTGACACGCGTATGCTGATCGACTTCCTCGTCCTCGGCCTTGTCAACGACATACTCCTGGATCTGCCTTATGCGCTCCTCGAGCTCCATCTGCTGGGCAAGGACCCGCTGCCCAAGATTGCCAGCCTGCTGGAGCTGCTTTTCCTTTCTGTCGAGGAGGTTCTGGAGATAAAAGTTCATATCGCCAGCTGTTGCGACGGCAAAGGGATCGTCTGTGAGCTCGTTGTCGAGCATGGTGTGAGTGTGGAGGGCGTCGTTTGCGGCCATTGTTGGCCCTCCGTTGTGGTCCCTCGGGGTGTGGGGGTTTTGGGGGTGTCCGGCTGAGGGCAACGCTGCTAATTGAGTCAACCAACCACGCTGGAATGTTCCCACGGTCACTATTGTGTATCCCTCAATTGATCCATGCCTCATTTGGGACCTTCAGCACTTGCACAATGGCCTCGTCCAGACCAGTCACCGGCGCAGATTTCGACGCTGGCATTAACACATCTGCCGCTTGGACAGAGCACCTCGACGCTGCCTCGCTTTCAGACGACGAGCATATACACCAGTCCGAACAGCCGACAAGACCTGCACGTGCCCTCTACCCCTTTCAAGGCCAGCCAGAGTTCAGGGAACTCTCCGTCGAGGCTGGCGACGACCTCGACGTTATAAAAGAGGTCCTCCCTGATGGCTGGAGTCTCGTGAGGGCTGTGGCAAGTGGTGAAGTGGGACTGCTACCGCGTACTTACTATACTGTGCGTAGTCTATCTAATCTAGGGACGTATATCTCACTCCACACTGGAACCAGTTCACATCAGACTTTGTCTCGACTCCAGAGAACTCACCGCCTTCCAAACGCAAAGGGCGTGAAATTACGACTGATAGTATTACCCCACGCGCATCTCCCTCTGGCGGAGACAAACAAACACCCCTGCCCATCATACCCCAGAACACTGGGGAATGGAATGGCCCACTACCTAACTTTCGACAGAGTCTGCTCGGAGGCAGATCTCTCAACCGCTTCTCCAGCTTCGTCACTAGTGGGGCGGAGGCCTGGGTCCTTAACGGCGCCTCTGACGAAGTTCCTGCCGCTAGCACTGACGCAAATGAAACACATGCGAATACAGGTCATGCACGCATGACCACTGAAGACCTCGACGAGGATTCTCCGCGTCTCAATAGTCTCGGCCAAGGCGAAGCTGACAGACACTATGTTGACACTGGTCCCTCCTGGAAATCCAAAATCCCTCCCTTTAAAATCCTCGTCCACTCTCCCTCCAAACGCTCCTCCGTCCTTTCAGGCGCATACACTATCTACAGCATCACCTCCCTCTTCTCTCCAGATGACCCTTATGACCCCCCAGTTTCTTCTCACCACAATCGCCTCCATTCCGATTTTGTCCCACGTTCTTGTCCCAACGGCACGGATACGGAGGGGGAAGCAAGCCCAGAACCCCTACAGAGACTAACAGTATACCGTCGCTTCTCTCACTTTGTGATCCTGCACACCGCCCTCACACGCCGTCTCCCGGGAATTGCGCTTCCCCCACTCCCCGAGAAACAATACTCCGGACGTTTCAACGACGACTTCATCGAAGCCCGTCGCGGCGACCTCGAACGCTACATCAACAAAATCGTGCGGCACCCTCTCGCACGATACGCCGAAATCGTCACATTCTTCTTGAGCTGCGAAAACGACCATGTAAGCCCTTCTTCCCAAACCCTCACATATCCATCCTATATTGATATCCTCATACAGGAATGGAAATCCCTTCTACCAAAGCATACCTCCCTCCCACCCGTTGGTCCCTCCTTCTACGCAAGGGTGTACCATCCCGCATTCAACGTCGACGCTGAAGATGCCTCGATTGCATCCACTTCTTTTAGTACACACGTCAAAGCCGTTTCGCGGAGTGTACAGGGTCTACGTAGTGTTTTTGGCAAAGTAAGGGAAGCAAGACTCGAGATGGCGCGTGCGGAGCGAGGGTTGGGATATGCTATTCTGGGTATGATTACGGCTCCTTTTACTGGCAGGAGGAATGGCATTAGCGTTATTGAGGAGGAAGAAGAAGGGAGCGAGGAGGGGGAGGAAAGGGAGAGATGTAAAGGAGTCGTGAATAATGATGGAGCATGGTGTTGGCGCGAAGATTGCAAAGGTAGGTGTATTATCTTTGACTTATCGCACCAGTGATTGACACTTTTTGCAAAGAATGTTTACGCTTGACAAAAGGCCTGCAGAAACTCAGCGAGACTTTACAAAGTGTTGCTGATCTATACGATGACCATGTACGTCTTCTGACTAATGAGAAACGTAGACTGACACCAAGGGCTAGGCACGACGAACTCAACTTGCAACGCATGAATACCTCAAATCCATGGCTCATCCCGATGCAATTTACGAGCCCATAATCTCCACACACAAAGCCACTCTGTCGCGGTACAAAGACGCTCTGGCAAAGTCCGACAAGGTACGCAGTGCGCATTGCCTGATGCCTCCGAACTCAGTGCTCGCTCACCTATGTGAACACGCAGGTCAAAGCCGAACTCGCATCACGCTGCGAAACCGTACTGAACACAACCATGGCGGAAATGGACATCTATCATACACAAAAGGTGGAAGATTTTGAGCGCCTGGCACGGGAGCATTTGGACGGCGAGATTCGGCTCTACGAACAAGTTCGTGCCTACTCCTTTTCCTTTATTTCTCTTGTAACCGATCCGTGTACCTGTCGACAGATCCTAACCCGTCTCAAATCAGCCCGTCAAACGCTCACCTCCCCGTCTTACGACGCTCTCTCAAGCACACCACTCACACCCTCCCTCTACACACGAGACCTCTTCCCTCCACAGTCCCTCTCACCTTCCCAATCCTCCTCCGCCATCACCTCCTACCCTTACAAGGCCTATGCCACTTCCTCCATCACAACCTCACACAAATTCATCCCTACAACCCCAACAAATGCACAGAGTACTGCACTTGGAATTGGTGATGTCCTTATCCCACCCCTTCCACAACCGACACCGCATGTATTTGATTCAGCACCGATGAGACCTGTGAGCGTTGCTGTTAAGGGTAGTGTGGGTGTTGTGGTTGGTGTAGCACAGGGGGTTGTGCAAGGGGTTGGAGGAGGGTTGAGGTTTGGAAGTACTGGTAATAACAATAATGATGGTGTGGAGAGGGGAAGTGTATTTGGAAGGTTTTGGTCCTGAGTCCAGGGGATCAGTAGTGTAATAACTGGGGTGCAGGGAGGATGATGATATAGAGTTGTTTCTGTAGTATTTTGTATAGCTAAAGGGATTGTTGTTTGCATACATGCCATATATGGACTTTGTCATTTGAATACCAATGGTCTTGAATATACCAGGTGCAATCACCATCCCTGTTAAAATCCACTTCAAATGTGCATCAGAGTGGCACTCAGCAACCTGGACTTGGACAGGATCAAGGAGTAAGCATGTGATACTGATGTTATTGACTGCAGGAATATATGGTAATTATTATTTGGTATGTTGCATATGTTTACTGAGAGCTTTTGACCTTAATTTCACACAGACCTACAATGAGCCCATTGTGTATTGGGACATACATAGTGTGGTATAAGGTTAGCTGTCCTAATGACAGCTAGGTTATAAGGAATGTATTTTTGATGGATTGAGTATTCCATCAAGAACAATGACAACAAGGAAATTAATAACCAATCATTAAAGGAGCAGCTCAAGATAGTGCAGAAATAGA
Source organism: Podaxis rugospora (assembly GCA_018524415.1). Lineage (NCBI taxonomy): Eukaryota > Fungi > Basidiomycota > Agaricomycetes > Agaricales > Agaricaceae > Podaxis > Podaxis rugospora. Next base: position 118,611 of record JAEUWL010000218.1, read on the forward strand.
GGGTACATGATAGTAAGGGCTTAGCCCTTACACACCTCCTGTTGAGACTGTAGAAATACAGTCAGGAAATTTGAGACACAAGTAGTATAGCTACTTGTGGTAACAAGTGAGAGGCAGGGCATGTATAGTGTCAACCATTAGGGAAGAATGGACTAGATGATGGATTGCCTTGTTGGAGGCATGAACTAGAGTTGACTTGTTCCTCTGTTGTTTGAAGATGAGGATGGGATTAGAGTGGATCTGCATTAACAGAAATCAGAGGGCATTACATAGAAGAGATAGTGAATAACTTGCCAGGGCAGTTTTACTACTTCATTGTGGCATACAATGTCAATCCCCACAGTGAACTACTCCACTTCATAGTTGCATACAATCACTACCTTTCACAGTAAACTACAGTAAACTGCCCTTTTTGAATGCCATTGAATTCCTCTGTCCTTTGTGGGTTTTGGATAGCTTAGGCAACACTTAAGTATATTTACTGACTTAGGGTTCAGAATAATTATTTATCCAACTCTGAGCCTCCTTTGCTGTCTTGTGGCAACTGAGGACTAATATCCCAAGGCAAACCTAAGTCACTATTTTCCTAAGTAGGACTAAGTATCCTATATTTTACTGATGTTACTGGTTTTATCTGAGGTTTGAGAGCAAAAGAAACTGGCCCCAAGTATCTGTCATTGTTCCAGGAGTTCATATAGTAACTGCACAATTGATGACTTTCCAATTCCTGCCATCTCTATGAGCCAATATACCTTGGCACCCTGCTTGTTAGAAGCCTAGGCTTCCAGTCTCTCCAGGACACTGATATGTGTGGTTGGTATACATTCTGTGGGATTGCTATAGGTAGAGCACCAAGTTTTTTATACAAAGTGCTTTCAGGACAAAGTTAGTCTATTGATCCTGTATTAATGTGAGCTTTGCATGTCAACATTCTCACCAAGGTGAGCAGCTTATACAAACTCAACAACTGTAAGGGTGACTGTAAGTTTGTCTGTTGGAGGTCTCAGAGAGACAATGGAGGTGGAGGACTTTAGGAGAATCCTTAGAGAATGGAATGGGGATTCTTCTAGAGGTGCCAGACTATTTATCTAAACTACAAGCCCATTGTTCATAATTAACTGGTCCGATAAATGATAAATAAATAATAAATAATGAGTGGTATGAGCAGGATGGTGGCTGGAGGATAAGATGGTGTGTCTTATCTTATCCTCCAGTTGAGATGTGTGTTGGCTGACCAGACAGATGAATAGACAGATGGAAAGTGTGATGAGAAAGTGTAGGACATCATTACAGATGGCTTGATGGATGGAGAGGCAGACAGAGAGGCAGACAGAGGATTTGGACAGAAAATAGGGTGTCCTCTTACAACAACTGTTGATAGGATACATGAGCCAGGACCTACTTCCTCAGATATGGGACTGCTTACCTTTAGCATATTCTGTATAGCTATACTGGTGTGAAACTATATGTCAATCTGGAGTGTGATGAGTGTGAGGAATACACAAATATGATTTGTAGGATGAACACTCACTCAAAAAAGACCACAAACAGTATTGAAGTTCCTCAATGTCTTTTGTATTATCCCTGGATCATTCAAAACCTCAGCAATATAGGCCATCAAAGTCAATCTAGAAGGCTTATGACTACTGGCAGCTGAGGCTACTCATAGTCCAAATTCTTAATAGAGCAACACCCATCATCTTCCATATAATTCTGTATACCTTTGAAAGCTCAAAGCAGAAGGTGCTGAGAAGAGTGGATGAGATAACCTCTGTTAGACAGTTGTCATGTAAGTATGAAACTGTCAGGTCAAAGATAATGACATACTCATTTCCAGCTGGGAAAATTTGAAACTACTGTCAAGTTATCTGTTACCAACATCTGTCAAAATACCTTAGCATGAAGTCACCTACATGCAGACATGACCTCCCCCTAAAAATGTCATCCTACACATTATGAATAAATTAGCATGCTACATCATGTAGTCAGGAAGTAGAAACAGACAGATAAGAATAGGTTTCTATCATAAGTGCCTCTTCTACTATCTCTAGAAGAGGAGACAACCACTGCTCTGGTTTCCATTCAAGGGTATCTGGTCCCCATAGGTCTGGATTTGTATTGAAGCTGAGAATAGATATAATGATATCATGACTTCCATTATCTCTTTGCTGTCTACCCCAACAACTGGCTTTGAAAGAGGAAGTATTATATCCTTGCATGCTCTGAAATATGTCAGTGTCTTTAATAAATACTGACATATATTCTTATAGGAGTAAGATTGATAGGAGGATATCTGTGTACAGAATCAAGTCTGGGAGCAATCCTCTAGAGCTATTTGCCACTTACACTCAAAGAGTCTCCTGGCAAACTACATCTAGGTATGACAAGGAAACTAGCTAGTTGTTACGGACCCCAATTCTCATCTGTTAAGCTTTCGAGCCCTAGTTACATGGCAT
>JAEUWL010000225.1:0-120495 GCA_018524415.1 Podaxis rugospora
CTTGTAACTGGGGCTCGAAAGCTTAACGGATGAGAATTGGGGTCCGTAACAAGGAGATGGACAGATGGAGCAGGTCAATCAAGAACTTGACCAATACCTCTATGTCTTTGTAAATGAAAGACAGGATGATTGGCATGACCTCTTACTACTTACTGAGTTCCAGCACAACAACTACATCCATACCTCTACCCAGTACTCTCCATTCCTCCTTGACACTAGACAGAATCCTCAGATGGGCTTTGAACCTAGGCAGCAACCCTTATGGATGGAGTCCATCAACAAGTTCACAAAACAGATAGAGACAGCACTCTCAGAAGTGAAGGCAGTACTGACTAAAGCTAAGGATGATATAGCAAGGTACTACAATCAGAGAAGGACCCCAGCTCTGGAATTCAAGCCCAGAGACAAAGTCTATCTTGATGCTAGTGGCATCTAGACCATCCGTCCATCATGGAAACTTGCCTATCGGAGACTTGGACTGTTTACAGTTGAAAAACAAGTCAATTCCAGTGCCTATAAGCTCAAACTTCCTTGGTCAATACAACATCTCCACCCTGTATTCAATGTGATCAAACTCACACCTGCTCCAGAAGACCTGATACCTACCTGACAGACTTGTCTGCCCCCTCTGCCTGTACTAGTCAAAGATGAAGAATAATGGGAAGTAGAGAAGATTCTCGACAGTCATATCTATTGGAGGAAACTTCAATACCTCATTAAGTAGGAAGAATACAGAATCAAACACAACTCTTGGGAGTCCACATCTAATGTGCATGCCCCAGATCTCATCAATGACTTCTACTGCGACCATCTGGAGGCTCCAAGACACATATGTGCCATGATTTTCAATACAATTCTGTTCCAATCACTTGACCCAGCTGTTTTATTGAGACACCAAAATCTTGAAGGAGGGGTGGATATAAGGGGACACCCTATTTTCCATCCAAACTCTTTGTCCACCTATCTGTCCACCTATCTGTCTGCCTATCTGTCCACCTCTCTGTCCATCCATTTATCCATCCAGTCTGCCAACATACATCTCAACTGGAGGATAAGATAAGACATACCATCTTATCCTCCAGCCACTGTACTGCTCATACCACTCATTATTTATTATTTATTTACTATTTATCAGACCAGTTAATTATGAACAATGGGCTTGTAGTTTAGATAAATAGTCTGGCACCTCCAGGAAAATCCCCATTCTATTCTCTAAGGATTCTCCTGAAGGTAAGCCAACCTGTACTCATTACCATTATGTTAATAGACTAAGGATTCTCCTGAAGTCCTCTGCCTCTGCTGTCTCTCCAAGATCTCTAGTGGATGCACTTACAGTCATTCTTACATCATCTGGTACAAGTCTGCCCTTCAGTCTAGATCTATCCTATCTCTGTCTGACCTCTGTCCATTCATCTGCTCAAGTTCATAGTTGGTCAAGTGAGGCCATTCATGGTACCAGAGGGGCACAATACATAAGTTGAAGCCAAGGCCTTGTCTTCTTGGTCTGCAAACATCCATTTCTGTCTGCTTGTGGTCTGCTCCTATGTTCAGAGTTAGTTCTTAACATTTCTTGAGCTTGTGCAGTGCTATGTGTCATAGATAGCATAAAAAATTAGAATGATACCAGAAGTCTGAGTCAAAATATATTGTTAAGAAGTAACTCCAGACAGGGGGCAGACTATGGACAGATATATGCATGGTTGCAGAGTTGAGGCCTTGGCTTCAACTTATATATTGCATGCCTCTGATACTATAAATGGCCTTACTTGACTAACTACAGACTCAAGTGGACAAGTAGACAGAGATCAGACAGAGATGGGACAAGCCCAGACTGAGAAGCAGACTTGTAGTGGACAAGCAGAAGAGGGGAGGAAGATCTAAGTTGATATTCTGACTGACTACTACAGACACCTATGATCCTACTTATATACTAGCAGTCATGATAAAGTCTGGATAGTAGTTAGGCAAGAACATTAGTAACTACCCTAAGGAGAATACAAGTAACATGTGAATTGATACCTACAGTGAAGAGACTAGGATAGGGAGTCCATCTGCATGGCATCTGGACATCCAATAGGACAAGAGTGGAAGTGAAACATCAGATAACAGAGAAACCAAGATAAGCAAGGGATAATCAAGGACAAAGGGAGAAGCTATGGGTAAACAGGAAAAATGCAAGATAATCAGATAAGAATTCTGATAAGAAAAGTGACAGAAGAAAAGGTATGGAGAAAAGTATTTTTGGAGAGGGGATGCCCAATGGAAATGGAAGAAAGGTTAAACTGAATAGGATCCATAGAATCTGAGTTGTAACCAAGGCTCCAAGAGCTTAATCAGCATGAAGTGAAGTCCATAACACAGGCTCACCATCATAAAGTCTGACACAGGTAAGAGTCCCCCAATAGGACACATGACATGGCAATTGGTTTTTGTTTTCATGGACTAAGCTGAAAAGCTTGGTAGTACACCATCTGACAGCAGCAAGGCACTAGTACTGATTGATGGATGTGGTATTTGTGGTACACCTGCCAGACAAGAGTAAAGCAGTTGTATCAAGCAGAAAAGATAGATTTATGGTACCTGGTGGACCATCCCCTCACTGAGGGTCCTGAGACTCAGCTATTATGTCAGCTTACATTGCCTGAGGCTAGGATGAATAAAAGCTGGCAGTTACAGCAGGTCAGTTATTCTCGCCCTTGGGAGGTCTGTGCAAGACTTGGATGGTGGTGGTGATCACAATGTGCAAAGGCTGGTTGCAGGGGCTCCTGTTGGGCTCTGGCAGTATGAAGCCCAGAGGCTACAGACCTAGGTGTAAAGCTGGAGAGCTATCAGCTTAGAGTCGAGCATTACTACATTGTTTGACTCCCTGCTCATCACAGAGCCAATGCCAGTTGTAGCTTAGCATGAACAAATGGATCATGTCATCCTTCACTCTCCATGTCAGTTTTTCCTCATGCCATGGGCTCTCTATGCATCTTGCATTACTACCTCTAAGATGTTACATTGTTATGTACAACGTTTATAGGGCCAATTGTACTGAGACAACCCAGTGTCCTCATCATTTTTAGCTTTAATACTTTTGCTGCCGTCTACGGTGGTAAGATCTTCCTGATGAAGGTGGTTAGATGTGTCAGTGGAGCCAAAGTGTCGGTGCATCTCGTACTTCTCGTCATCTATTATTCGCCCCTCTACCAAACGCTACAGGCACGACTCGTCGCTCAACTTCAGTGGCTACCTCGTTCTTCGGGGACGAGCTTGTGAACTACTCCACCGGGTTATTTTGGTGGAAGCATATTCATACATCTTGTCTGAGAAGACAAAAAAGGGCGTAGGATTCCTGCTCGAACAACAAGGCAATTGCTGTCGTCCAGACAACAATACGTTCATCCGTCGTCCGTGCCACCTCAAGGATACAAGGAAAGGAACCACATTGTACTTGGAAGAAGCGATGTCTCCTTCACTTCTTTTTGTGATCAGGTAGCAATGAAATAAACTCCTGGAGTGGCCGGTACAAAGACACTGCAGCCAGAAGTGGGGGTGTATGGATTGGTTTGGTAATGAGTAACGATGTCCACGCATAGTCACACAAAGTCACACGTCAGGTGAAGACCGACGCCTGAGGTTGGACCTTGTGCCATCGCGGAGGCCAAAGCAGCGCCGCATCTTTTGCGAGATGAATTTTGGGCCTCAGTATTCGAGGCTCATGATTCTACAATAGAATGCCATTGATAATGGTTTCATTAGTGAGACAAGCCCTCGCCATTATATCTACTAGTGTGCTACGTCACGTTTTTTATGGAAAGGCCAGAAGACTTGTGGGAAGGAAGGGCGTCGGAAGGAAGGACGTCGGAAGGAAGGACGTTGGAAGAGACGTCGGAAAAAAGAGCGCCAGGACCTTGGAGACTCGCCTGACTCAGGGACAGCGACTGGAGCACGAGGTGAGGGGGCTTCAGCATCATCCTGAATTGCCTTGCGCTCTATCACTTTGCTGCCAGTTGATGGGCCAGTAGGTGGTGGGTCTGAGACAATTGACTGTAAGCCCGCTAACAAGCTCTCCGGCAGGTCTTCAACTCTATCGATTAGAGGACTGCCGAACAACTTGGCCCCAACGGTACCCAGACCCGAGCGCAAGTTCACCAAACTTTCCGAGAACCCAGTCCATCGCTGCCGCATGATCTCAATCTCTTCTTGCGTTGGAGTGGCTGACTTGATCGAATCTGCATCCGACAAATACCGCTCCATTTCCCGATAGTAGTTTGCAGTTTCCGCCAGTAGGGCATTGCATTCACCAATCGCTTGGACGAGGTCGTTGACGGCCTGGGAGTTTTCTGCATTGAATAAAACGTTTCGTCTGTTGTAGTTGTCTTGAAGAAGGGTCAGCATTTTGAGAAGGAGAGGGGCAAGCACAAGCTCACCGTCGTTGGGTCCGGCCTGAAGTCGTTTGATAGCACCCGTAAGATCACGGCCAAACTTCGTCATCTCTTTATGGGCGTCCTCAGTTATTTTTGCGGTATCGGCTACAACCCCAGAGATATACTCCACCAGGTATTGTGTTTCCTCTTCCTTGGGAGCCTTCGACAGTAAGTTCAGCAGTCGAAGGAACCACCTCGAGAATTGCCAAGCAGTGGAGATGACGTTGAAGAGTTGTTGGCATTGCTCTCCCGCAAGCCTGCGTAGGGTTTGCAGAAGTTGCGCGGCTTCTTTATCCGGATGAACGTCTTGACTAGCAGCCAGTGCAAGACTGAGATGGTCGAGCTTCTGTAAAAACACCCAAGGTATCTCCTTGAAGCGAAAATACGTTTGTTCCGCAGGGGGCAACTACGATGCCGGTTAGAAGGCCGTCTAGCCTCGCGAGTACGTTCTTACCTTGAGAAAGAGACATAGAACCGGCTGTGGATTCGCCATACACTAGGATGTGGTCGAAGGGGGAAGCAATTGTTTACCTTGTTGGAATGATATCGTGCGTGGGAATGAGGGGAGTGTTGTTCGCGTACATAGCCTGAACCAGACGCTTGATGGAGATCCCGATCCCCGATCCGCTACTATTCCTTCATCCTGTATGGAAAGCCTTATTGTAGAGGGTTCCGTAATAGACTCGAACCGGTTTGGGTCCAACATTGCCCCCCATCTACGGCTTTCGTCTCTGCTACCTCCCCTGGACATTCTTTGCGACGTATATAAGAACAACCATGGGATTAGGAAGTTACTCTATCAACCTCCCCATTCCAGACTCTATCAACTTCCCATCCCAGATGAGCTTAGATATTGCTGGCATTATGGACTCACTCCGATTGCAGATCGAGTCAGAGTCAAGCGCGATAGCGGCTGCGGATTCGGCGTACCTCACCGAATTCGCTGGCCAGATGCGCGAAGTATTTACCATCCTCAAGCCCACATGGGCAGAACAACATGCGTAAGGCAAACTCGGACATTCAGCGCCTGTTGCGCTAATGCGTTCTATGGAGAATCAGGGACATGCCGGAAGCTCTACAGCTTTCGAAGGAACTTCAAGACCTGGCTGCTAGGCTGGCCCGAGACCTGGAACAATGCGTCAAGGACAGCGAAGACTCGCTGAACGATATCAATCGCCTCACAATGACTGATCCGACAACGCTCAAGACCAACGATGATGTCCGTGCATTTACCTCGGATGTTGAAAAGAATGTCATTTCAAGAAGCGAGCACATGTGCAACGAAGGGAAGGCGAGAATCAGGAGTATTCGGGAGGAACTAGTCAAGGTGACATCACAAGCTCCTCAACTCTCCCCATTGACTGACATCAATTATTAAAGTTCCGGGCAACATCTGTTCGGCTAGCCAAGGTGCAACTGAACCAAAGACTGAAGGAAGTAAACGAGAAACAAAGAAGGATACGCGACAAGCAGATTGCATTTGCCAGCAGTGAAGTTCCATCCCCCCCCTCAAACGACGTCTTTCTCGTCCTCGCCAAATGTTTCACGCCTGTCCTCAAGGTATTTGCTGACAGAGTCGGAGAGAAGCTTGATAAAAAGCTCGTAGGTGAGTCGCGCTCTTGCTATCCATGTTCTGGCTCCAGTTAGTTCCCTGTGAAACAGTGGTGAGGCAACGGCAGGAGTTATGTCTTGCTGAGAAAGAAGTCATCAATGACTTTAATAACAATGCGGCCGCGGCCATGACTTGTATCGACCTTTCTGAGTGCTGGTGGTTCGCATCGGAACAAAATCTCATAGTTACGAGGAAGTTTCTTGCACGGATGCAGGGAAATACGGTGTCACCAGTGCATTCCGACCGCCTCAGTCGGCATTTGTCGATCATCAAGGACCTCCAAGTGCAGTTCCAATGCAGGGTACGTCACTCGTAGTCATTCTCTCCCGGCAGTTCTGTTGCTTAGATCTACGTATCAGACGCGAGAAATCCTTGAGGAGGCGTTGATGATCACTGAGGCGAGTATGTGCTCTGCTTTAGATTTCCCAATTCTTGACGTCGCACTTTACCTAGCCTTCTCTGACAAGCGAAGTTGAAGACTTTGAGAGGCATATCAAGAACATAGTCCCTGTTCTCAATCGGCTGGTTACCGCGGAGGCCCTGCTCCAAAAAAGTCACTGTGACCAGTTCAGGACTAGTGTCAACACGCTTAGTCGATACATCCTCAGGCAGCTCGACACCATCCAAGAAGTCTTCGATCCGTGGGCCTTCTATATTCGGAACGGTAGCATTGATCCCTTCACCTTCGTCCCGGAGATCACGACCATGATGCGTACTGTCTTTCAGCTTAGTCCGACGGCCCAGTCTCTCTGCTCTTCTATTGGGGTTATCCTGATGACTCAGTTCAGCACAAGTAAAAGCAAGCAGGCACAGAAGAAACGAAAGAAGGAAGACAAGGATGGGACATCCGAGATCATCGGACAGAGACTGGCAACGCAAGACGAGGTTGCGGATGCGCTGACACTGCTACAGAGTGCCCTGAAGTCCATTGGCCACTTCTCCAATGAGTTTGGCATGGCTCTCTTGCATTATAATCGCGGTTTGGGCAACAATACGTCCGATAGGGGTTTGGCTGACTCGGTGGCTGAACTCCTCCCGAGGGACGCTTTCGCCATAAATGAAACCGTTATGACAAGGACTCTGGACGTGTTGAAGACCGTGATAGCCGAGCTAAAAACTGTGGGTGTTAGCATCGAAAAGACTTAGGTTTATAGCAGTCTGTTTGTTAATTAGTGTCTATACCCAATGTGTGCCAGAGCAATAATGACTATATTTATCTCTTACCTCAGATGAACATCTATATCTTGTCTCGCTACCTGCTGAGAGCCCAGATGGACGGACCATCTCCAAGATATCTGACACCTAGTTACCAAGAAGTGACCTGATGGGTTATCTATGGGACTCGACGTGATTGTGATGGTGATGTCTGAAGAGTCGGGAAATGAGAAACGAACTGGTGAATAGCCTGATGAGTCGCTGGAGACCTGGAGGGAAAACGCCATGGAGGGAAATTCTACCTGGAGTCACCTGGCTAAGTATTGAAGTTGTTGTAACCAAGCATTCTCACGGAAGCTAGAGCCATCTCATTGCGAGGTGACGTAGCGCGCTGGTAGATATAATGGGGAGGGATGGTCTCACTGATGAAACGGTTCGCAACAGCTTTCTATAACTGCCTTGCTCCTGAAGAATATAAAGAAAGTGTATCACGAAGAAAAAGGGAAGAGAAATTCCATGTAATTTGCTGATAAGCAAGTTAAGAGCCAACTATGTCGTCAAAACTTTGGATCAAGGAAGTGGGCGAGTGGGTCGCCCGATCGTAAGCGGATCCAAACAATGAGATCTCCATCGATCAATCCTCTAATTAGGACCTTGGACCGGGGACCCCAGTCACTTCCAGCGCCATACTCTGCAAGCAGCTCGTGGAGGACTCGTGCACAAGCTGAGCAGCTCCATGGTCTCTGCCTCCGCTGGAAATGTATCTTATTATCAATGTCTTAATGGTTGACTGCGAACCGACATTATCATACCTGACTTGAGGTGTCTGTTCCGGACCCCCAACATCCCCAGATCAATCGGAATATGCGCTGAGTTCAAATTTTCAATTGTCCAAAACACCCTACCCCTTGTGTCATTCCAGCCTGGCGTGCCTGATTTAGGAGGTGTTTAACACTTTGGGCAAGCGTTTTCTACCACCCATGCTAGTTTGTAGAAGGTCCCTATGTTATGTCCTGTTGTCACAGTCAAGTTTCTTGCATCCGATCACGACTGGTGTGGAACCTGGTGTTTGAGTGATTGGTTGTGAGGGTACAACTAAGGGAACAGATATTTCTTTTTAGAGGGAGTTTCTTCCCACCATGTTCAACAGAACAAGCTTCGTGGTTAGGACGAGTCTCCAAACTAGTGGAATCCGTTCAATCCGCAAAAATCCGTTGATTGAACAGATAATAACACACCAATCATAAGTATGAGACTCCTGCCAACATCGGTAACACCAACAAGATAAATAACTTTATCAGCCTTCAGGAAGATTGATGTGCTTAACTTCGTGAGATGATGCCAAAAATCGGGTGTGAGGCTGAGTAGACCTCAAGCAAAGGAGTTAGCAAAATACAAGGGCCGACTCGGATGAAAAGCGACCATCTCCGCACGAGTTGGGGTAGAAGTGACAAAACCCCATTTCGGAAGGATCCACTGAGCGGTCAGGTTGAGAGCACACATGCTACCGTCAGGAGCCTGTGACAGCCTCGGAGAATGGATGATTTTACAGAGGTGGTGCCCGGTTTGCTGTGACAGCAGTACCATCCATTAATGGCAAGGACCAACCAACTTCCAAGTACCGGCGTGAACCATTCTTCGAACCGACAAAGAGATGGCTTAGCATGGTGAGTGGTAACCGGCGGCCGTCGATGTGCACCTACAATGTGTCACAGTTGATCGTAAACACAAGCCAGACATCAGTTACCAGAACTCATCTCGTGGTACCTTCAACAACAAAAGATGTTTACGTTGAAGATTTGGCCTTACTTCTCCCCAGCCTAAGAACTACAATTGCTCCCCAAAACAGTGCTCATGGCGCGTTGTCTGGACGACCCCCATTCAAGCCATAAATGAGAGAAATTAACATATCAAAGTGTTTATGGACAATGATCGGCTGTATATTGACTCGACGCCTTACTAGAGATTGGACTTTGAGCCTTAAGGCTGGAGTCACTGATATGTCCCCCATTATCCTACATAGCACTAGCATTATAGCCCTTTGAGTTGGTACAAGTGTTCCCCCTGGAGCTGGCACACTAGCTACTCTTCCTTCTCCGTCGTATGTGCCCTGGATGATGCAGCTAAGTGGCAGCCAGTGTCACAAATGCCGGGTTATTTCTGCACCATAGTCTGCCATCAGGGTTCTCTCCTGTTGAACAGCAAAGGAACAAAGGCATGACACCATGGGCTATGTCACATACTCGGCTTGTCCCTGGTTCCGCGCTGGAAACAAAGGCGTGGTATATAATATAATGACCCATACAAGCCGGTGCCGTTTCGTTGAAGCACTACGGAACTGAGCAGAAATAGATGGCGAGACGTGTGATGCGCCCGCGCTTTGGTTCTACTGCTATGATCATCAGGGGGATCCCACAAGAAGACAATAACCCCACCAGGTCTGAAAACGGAAAGGACGTGTTGTGGTACTCGCCCAGAGAAGCTCCATAATTAGATCCATGACATCTTAGCCTTCCTTGAGAAACTCAGTTCGACTATATAAAGTCATCCCGCCATACATGAAGAGAATGAATTATAGACTGTTGCGTGATAAAGGGCAGTGGAGGCGTAGCTAACATACTGCACTGAATTTGCTTCAATTCCAGCTTCAACTTCGATGGAACGTTATGTCGTGTAGTACTGGTCTTTGTGGGGTGATGCAGCTACCTTGTTGCTTCGGAATACCCAGTGGGACATGCCTTTCTTGAGACTCCCTCACAACCATCGAACAGTTGGTCAAAACTCAGTGTAAGCTTACCTTGTGACCTGAGTGCTGGGCATTGGATCCACATTCATTCGATAGCTTACACACTAAGCCCAAATGTGAGTTCATCAGGGAACCAGTCGATCGTGGAACCCAAGTGATAACAACTGGATACATTACCGAATGGAATGCCAAATACATTGCATGATATGGGATATTTGGTTACATATGTATAAATCAAAATGACGGTCTGCTAAGTTGTGGTTTGTGGAATAATGCTAAGCTGAATCTCCAGGACTCATGCGAATTTTTAGCAAGCCAATCACATGTTGCAGCACTCATAGAGCATTATCAGCAGTGTCCATGTTAACAGAGGCAATGTTCTTTGGAGGCCACATTGGAGTAGCTAATGGATTGGCAGTTGTCCCGTTTGAATGAGGGGAGTACAAGAGAGCCATGCTAAACTCGTTGGAGAACCGACTAACACAAGCCAGGACTTTCTCTAGCCATTTGCACATTTCCCGTCCTTCGTGTTTTGTTGCAACCCTCTTTCCAATGATTGCTTCAACACTGTTGTCCTCTTCTTTATGCTGCTTCCACTTGGCTGATGTGCTTCTGATAGAACTGACATTGTTCTCCAGAATTCCCTTAATTTTAAGGTGTTCAGCTCGGTCCTTGAAATCAGTTCCACTCCCTCATGGCCCATGCACTCAATCCCCTCTGCCTGTATTGATCCCATAGTTCCTTGACGAAGATGAAAAATCCATGAGTCAAAAACCACCTGAATGTTGAGGAGTTGTTCGAGGAGGGAGCCACAAAGCACATCAACACTTTCCATGAGGGACGAGTGTTGTCGACAATTAACAATGGATTTTGCTGTTTCGAGGGTAGTAAAATTTTGGGAGATGTTGTTAAAAATCCTTTCAAACACCAGGAGCTGTCCTGTCAATGTAGGCTATGTATTCTTAGTGGGCTCATGAGGTTTCTAACTCTGGACAGTGGGGACTCAACTCACATCATCCTCGAGGTCTCTGTCACATAGGAGGGGATTTGAAAGTGCTTCAGGTAAAATCTCATCGACCTGAATAACAGTGGTCAAAGACTAGTTGCGATCGAGAGAGATGTGCAGTACCATTGTCGAATAGACCTTCAATAGGTCCACAATGTCCTTCAAATATGCCAGGACACTTGACCAGTCTTCGACGAGCACTGAAGAGTCCGTAGTTACCCCCTTCAACCACATACCAAGACCACCAGCCAGGCATCTGAACATTTGCCACCAGTCATCGAACTTGTGCATAGTCTCCCAAATACAGCCTGCATCTTTGTTGAGCTTGTCGATACATAGCATTATATTGACATACTTTTCTTGTTGCATCTGCGACTCTGGGAAATAAACTGTCAGGATTGTTCCACTCTAGGAATGCAGGTACTATGACTTACTTTGTATTTTCCATTCCAGCCTCACATTAATCCCATTGGCAAACACAGATATATATGGTGCTATCAAATGCGAAGCAATGGTGGTAAATGATCCGCTGCCTGCACCCTCCATCATGACATTCTTAATGGTGCCAGATGTGACTTGCTTATTCCCACATCTAGCTTGTCGAGCCCTCTGCTCATTTATCTTGTCATTGATCTCAAGTTTCACTTTTGTCACCGATACATCCTGAATCTATGGATAAATGTTAGCTAATGCCGCGATGAGGGCAACAGATAGCTTTGAAACCTCGACAATCTCATTCTGAACGTCCGAGATGCTTATTCTTCCATGCGCAAAAAATTCTCGATAGCTATCAAGAACCTTCTGAGTCTCTGAGACAAGCTGGCGGAAACACTCTTCGCTTATTGACTCCACTTGAAGCTCGAGAAACTGGGAGGCTTTAAGGTAAATGATTTTGCTTTCTTTGGAGGTAGTCCTCAGGAGGTCGACCAGCTTGTGAGATAATGTCCGAAGTTGTTCGCAAAGGGCTTGAACCTGCGGCATATCCCTAAGCAAACTGGCAGGTCATCTTAGGGTGTACTTTGGTAAGGCGGTGGACGTACAGATGCTCTTCACCTATCCATGGCCGTAAGAGTGCAAACACTTGTCGAATTGTGCTCAGGAGCTCTGCGTGGCTTAGAGTCACAGCCTGGCTTCGAAAGGGTGTGTCTTCTGTTGAGATATGCGTACAGTTGGCATCCATTGTGTGCGAGGATATCCGGAGTCTATTAGAGGAGAATTTACCTCCCGGTCACTTTTATACACCGCACTGCACCTGAGAAATGAAGTCGAGATGAACTGATGCATGCCGCATCATGCTAACACGAAGGACAAGGTAGTTCTAATCCCGTATTCTGACACATTGGAACTCAGGTCAGTACGATGTCACTATGACAAAAGATTCTTGTCTTGTCCAAGAATCGGAATCTATTAGCTGTGGGAGCCAAACTGGAGCCGAACCTTCTGCATGACAGTTTACGTAGACGAGGTCGTCGAGATTGTCACAAGGGAGTCACACCAGTCTATGACCGACCGGCGTGAGCTTTTGTTTCTTACCTTCTTACCATCTCCCCGCTACATGCCAGACCTAGACCCAGTGGTGTGTCGCATCTTCAAGGTATGTGGTCTGGCTTAACCTTGGCAGTTTTCTGATCCAAATGTCTAGCTACCTCCCGAGCAACAGCCAATTTGCAGGATGAAAGATCTACTCCAGGATGTGTTGCGAACACTCAATCACCTAAATCTTGTCATCCTCGCCTACGACAAGACCCATTCATGTCCGGAAGCCACTCAGCTGTTACACAACAGGCGAACCGCTGCTGCTGCTCGGGCCAAGACAGTCTATACCGTCACATTTCACCTCTGCGATATTGCAAACCAGTACCTCAGGCTTCTGAACACTGTATCCCCTGCACCACCACCTTCTGGGCAACAGAAACTCGATTCTGTCAGGTTCTATTCTAACAAAGTTAAGAGATCTGCGGAGGATTTTGTGAAAGGTTCCAAAGAAATGTCAGAGTTTGTTCAAGACACAACCAAGGTAGTGGGTCAAATCACGTCGTTACTGGGGGACAATGCGCCAGGCAAGAACGATCTCGCCCTATGGCACTGCGAACACCCTTCGACTAACGACGCGGCATAGAAAATGTTATACTTACCAAGGAAAATGCTCAAGTTGTAACGGACCTTCTTCGGGCGGCCAATGAGTCCGCTTCCATTCTTGAATATGGTGGAAAATACTGCAGGGAATTGGAAGAACATTTGTCAAGAGTGATGGAAACTGTCAAAGACTCGCCACCGTCGGACGAGGAGACTGAATTTGCTCGCCAGCGGTGGTCCGATTTCCTCGCAGTGTGTGTGAAGGCCTTGGCCGCTGTTAGCGACACTCGCAGCTTGTTGAATCATAATCCCCGTGTGTATACGGAAGAGACTTTACCAAGTGGCGTGGTTGTGGATGCTAGAGGACCTACGTCGGCTACTGCAACTGCTGAACCGGAGGTATCTGCTGCTGGTACCCCTCAGGTCAAACCTAAATTATCACTGTTACGACGGATTTTCTCTTGTATCACTTTCCACTTTTTTGATGAAAGGCTTAAATCTATCCGATAGATGTCCGACGTTGTAGCATATACACTATTTGTCCAGTTTCGGCTTCTTGGTGCCGCCGGGCAGGGAGAGAATAATTGAGTGCAGGAGAAGTCGACCAAGGGTCAGGAACCTGGCGCCTGAACGTCACAAAACAGGAGTTTGGCACCGTATGAAACCTGTTCCTATCTTTACGTTATGTCGTCTTTGTTCTTGGAGCTTCGCGCCAAATCTTTAATCTTTATAGTTATCACGGCTCAAATCCAAATACCAAACTCCCGTTCGATTGACTTTCTGACGCATTTGCCTCTACCCGCCAGGTGGGCCAGGTGGAGAACGTAGTAGGTTGGCTCACCCGCACCCTTTCCACCGGACGGGCATCAACCTCAGCGGCGAGGTGATGTTGTACTGGTGGGGATGATGATATGCCCCATATCCCTCAAGAGCAAGGGGAGACCCTATTCGGAGATGGCGGTTATACGAGCGATTGCGCTGTTCGATGTCCTCTTCAGTTCAATCCGACCCGCACTAGAAAGGGGTTGAACATACACACATAGCCTAGCACTACCTGCCACCACCTCCTCACACCATGAGTGCAGATTATGGATACACGCATTTAACGTGTCCATCGCAAACTTCCGCCTCATTGGGAGCGTCGTGTCGAGGTCTGACATCGATATTCGGGCGGATGCGTGTCGTTGGCGCGGGTTAGACGAAGGTTATCGGCTCTCTCTCGGCAGTCCGAGTGGGAGCTTACATATTTGGTGTTCTCTGGTGGATCTGCTGATTAGCTTATGTCGGAATGGAAGGTTACTAGAGCTTAGAGGAAATGCAGAAGGCACATGCAGGGGCATTTAAGAGAGTGGAAGTGGGGTGCAAGGAGAGGCGTTGTCAGGATTGATGCAGGTGTTACGATTGCTCTGTCTCTATTTTTTACGTCTTGCGGTGGATGCTGACTGTGATAGAATGTTAGCATACACCTACGCGACTATCGGAAATCCACCTAAGATCTAAAGCGATGGACAATGATGCATCGGACCTCGGGTTTATCCCCTCCTATACAACGTCCACAACCCACCCCTCAGCTGTGTTCTTAGGGTGAGGTTGGCACCTGGCACGTTGACGACGTAAACTACTACTGAGGCCAGCTGGACAGGTTGTACGGCTTGGACATCTGCCGTTGATCGAATTTCTCCCACTGTCCCATCCATGGCGGAGAGTAGAAGTCTGTGAGGGCCAATTGCGTCAGTAACAATAAAGAAATAGTGGGAGCCAGCCCTACCATCCTCTTGTCCTAGCACGATGTACCACCTAGTCATCAGAAATGAAAGGTCTCATTTCCCCCCCAAACTACTGGCCAATGCCCCATGCAGGATCAGGGAGTTGCGAACCCGGGATCAGGAGGCGGCAATGCAGCCATCGGTTGTCAAAGGCCTCACAGACAAACGTCCTCGTCGACATAAAGCAAGCAGCTCTGGTACTCGGTCTTTGAGACAAGCTCGTGTCTAAGGAGGCCGTTTGTCTGGATGGAATTCATACTATCTGGGTAATCCTGCCTATGCGACTTCGAAGTTCAATTCATGGAGACATAGCACAAGTATGTTCAAGTCGCGCCTGAATGTGAAAGATGCGAGCACGGCTGCTGTAACCAAGAACCCCATACTGACAGGAATTGGCCATGGTTGATCTCAAAGTCTTGAGGTAGGTTGGGGGATGGGGAAAACTGGCTGAGCGCTGAGGGCTTCTGTTGACTGCTGTAGTGTAGAAAACCAGTATAAGTATAGACAGTGACCTCAAGAACTGGGTAATGGGTGAGCTGCTTACTGTTTCAAATTTCCATGAGCGTCAACGCTAGCATATTATACCGGGCTCGGGCACAGGTCAACTACCTCTGTCAGTGTCAAACGGCAGACACACATTCTGAACCTGGAGGTGGGTATTCGATGCTGAAGCTACCGCGAGCCGTGAAAGCGTTGTGGTGGTGGATGGGTGTGGGACATTTGCATTCCGAACCCAGGAACTCGCCAGCCGTCTGGGTCAGATTTACGAGAACTCACCACTCACCACATGCAACGACTATTTGCCTTCCAAGTACTCCCACTACCTCCAGGACCACACTGCATGGACGCCTTGCATGTGCATCGAGCAGTTCTGTTACTTCGGCTTCCTTAAAATGCGCGGATGTTTTCCATGACTGATCAGGAGCGCTTGGGGATGTTCTCCCTACCTTAAGGCTTCCCTCCCAGCTCCTAACCCGTTTATCAACGTCTTTTATCAGTTCGTGTGCTAATCAACTCGTTGCCTGTTTCAAGCGCGCCTGGCGTTTCTATCCAGAAGTTCCTACATCTTGAGCAAACCGCACCTTGTTCTTGCAGTGGTTGTATAAAGGTCCGTCAATTACTTCTGGAGGTTTTGTTGTCTATTAACAGCTCAGTAAAGGAAGATCCTAAACGTGCAGGCAACTAGGTGGTTGGCAAGATACGCAGGTGCCCATTTCCAACACCAGCTGTGGCACCGTAGCATCAGAGTGCCGCCCAGCTGACGGAGCACCTCGTTTGATTTGAAGTAAAGGACAGAAGAAGTACACTACTTATGCTTTGAGATTGTTTTTCGCGCCACGATTGATGGGATGGGTGAGTTGGTTTTGATTCTTTGGACTGATAATAATATCTGAGCTGCAGGCAGTCCGACCTGCTCGGTCACAACGCTCCGAGTTCCATACCGAGGGAAGGCGATTGAACCACCATATTCACCCTAAGCCAACCCTTTCGGATCCCAAACAGGCGGACACAGTCAGCCTTAGTTGTCGGGGGCTGATGACCACCCATACATCTCCGATGGATACAATTTTCTCTCTCTCCTCAGGCCTCCCTCGAATAACCTTCAACCCGGCCCATGAATCGGCAACTCGTCGTCGGCGCGTGTATATTGTGTGCGACGTGTACTGTTGTGAAGAGGCTGGGCCTCTACCAGCCCAGCGTCATGGTGGTAAGCCTTCGCTTCCTTTCTGTTTTGTACTTCTAAATCCGACGAATCACCAACAACGGCCTGAGATTCAAGTAGCCCATACATGGTGCATGATTCGTTCGAGCATCCCCGCGAACCTGTCTAGTACTCCCCCCCCCACGATTCCGTCACCCCACCCGTCCTAGCTTGACACCTCAAGGTTTTGAGCATACCTTCCTGCTCGATAGATTCGTGGACATATGCGGCTGAGCTCATGGTCAAGCATGCCTTTTTGTCTCTTCTTGAATGGCTTCCCCTGTTCTCTACATATTCCTCAGTCTACGCCGTTAGATATGATCCGGCTCAGGTCTACGGAATGCGAGGCTTGCTTCCGAGCTCCCAACATCTTGTCAGACTAAAACGCGAGCTGGACGCGACCCTTTGTACTGCCTTTCCTCACGATGCTCGCCGCGGTCCCAGGACATCAGTCTTGTCGCTATCCTTCCCGTCCTTGTGCGCATCCCTGCCGTACCCACCAGTGCAATCTCCGACTACCATATTACCGTTTTGCATCAGTCCAGTCCTCAGCACTCAGGTCTCAGATCTTGGACCTTGTTCACCAAACTCTAGCTCCCAGCTCAGCGCACCTTAACTCCGCTTCTCCACTTTCTCCCAACAACATCGCTATGACTCGCAGGGGTCATTGTTTAGATCTGGGAGGAATCAAGCTGCTCCAACATCCTGACGCCCGGTGAACGCTTCATCCCCGTCCGCCTGTCCGAGCTATGACTCTCAGGTTCCGAAAGCAGGGGTATCAGCTATATGCACGGGTGAAGCGGTAGGCGCGAGGGTATCGGCACTGCTTGACCCGTCCGCCGTTTGGCCTTGAGGTTTTTCAGAAATTCTGGTAGGGGGTTGAGTGTGACGCATGTTCAGTCTGTCGCGAATGTGACAATGGACAGTCGTCACACACTTCCATTCGCAGTTGGTTACTCTTTGCTTGCCCCGCGATTGGACTTAGACGGAAGGAATTTTGAATATCTAGATAGTTATGATGCCGATGTACCAGGATGGCTGCTATAAGGCGAAGGAATCCAGTGGGACGCTGTCTTAGGTCCTTGGTCAAGCGAGAACTTGAAGGACTGCTCCAGGAATGTATGTAATTCAATGGAATCCATGGAACAAAGCGTTCTGGTTTCTGACGCAACCATAAAGAGCTCATTTTGGATTGATAGTAATGGAATTATGTCCATGTGTTAAGATACGAAAGGTCTAAGAAGATACATCGTTATGAGTACAATGATGCACGCCCTGCGAGCATCCACGCCCTCGCACGTTGCTTCGTCACTCGATGATCGGATTCCTCTCTCCATTCAAGTGCAATCCGGCCATTGAAGCCACACGTTGGAAGAGGTGACTAACCCGTTTCGCCTCGATAATATTTGCTATGTAGGGATTTTTGACGTCTCCATCGACGTCTCCATCGGTGTCCCCATCCGCATTTTCACTATTGCCTTCGTCGGCTCCGTCACGTTCGCCTTTGTGGCAAGGAGCAAAATGTAAAAGGCCGAAGGAGAACTCTCTGGTGAAGTCGATGACCACCTTGACAACACTTTCAAAATCGTCGAGCGCCTTCATCACATTGGCCACTGCCTGCTTCTTCTTGGTCCTACTGTCAGAAAGATGAAGGGTTTCAACGGTTTTCCACAAAGCTTTCATAGCAGCGTCCTTCTCTGCTTCCGTGTACAACATCATTCTCAGCTCAGCGACGACGCGGAGAAGTCTGAACGAGGATTCCTCCACATCCTCCATCATCTTCTTGACCTTCGATGGGCGATTCCCAATATACATTCCGATGGACTCCCCGTGGCCAGAGATCCACAGAGAAAAGCCCTTCTCAAGAGCTTTCATCTGGTTCACAAGAGGCTCTTGAAGGGCCAAGCGTTTGGAAACAAACTTGTTAATGTCCGAGTGATAAGCGGCTTCTCCCCTGTGCAAGGTTCCCAGAGCCTGCTCGAGTGTACGAAGGTTTTGATGAAGCACTGATAACTGCTGCGTGAACGGCTTCGTCAAGTTAGACAAGGGCCCTTGGGTTAGGAAGCGACACTCGAACACTTACATCGGGTCCAGAAGTGTCTGAGAGAGTTGGTGCCTTCTGAATGAGCCTTTCCACCTAAGATAATGGTAGGTTGATCGGCAAGCAAAAGCAAATTTCCTTCACACACCACAGGTATGAATGACTGAAAGCTGTGCAGTGCCCCGAGCCAGAACGTCTCGATTTGAGACCATCTTCTGTCAGAGGCAATTAACTTGAGCTGTGATTTGCGATTGTCAAGCAACCAGCTTTCGAGGTCCTGAAGAATTGAAGACGCCTGGTGCCACCAAGCTTTGAGGGGTCCCAAATCTTCAGCAAGCTCTTTGAGTTGGTCCCTAAAGCGTGTAATTTCTTCATGT
Source organism: Podaxis rugospora (assembly GCA_018524415.1). Classification (NCBI taxonomy): domain Eukaryota; kingdom Fungi; phylum Basidiomycota; class Agaricomycetes; order Agaricales; family Agaricaceae; genus Podaxis; species Podaxis rugospora. Next base: position 18,894 of record JAEUWL010000225.1, read on the forward strand.
GTTGCTTCATACTTGAGTATTTGTCGCCCGTCCGCTGTAGTATTCCAATGGGTCAGTCGTCGATTTGATGCAGTTTCTGAGGCTCACCTCGCTGTTTCTCGTCCATGGATTTAGTGATCTTGTAGGACCCAATGTCGCTGGCGGGGGCCAACACAAGAAGACCAGCGAGTTGAGTTGGATCCGTGGCTTGTGCTTGATGACACACACGCGCCACGCTTTGGGCACCAATGGCGGTCATTTCACAACGCTCTACGTGCTTTGTAAGTGTCTTTATCTTCCTATCACAAGACCTCAAGGCATCCTCCGACGTTTTGAACGAGATCTGCCAAGAGACCGGCCTGATTAGTCGCCGGATGGTTACGGTTCAGGAAAATGACGGACATCAAGTAATTGCTGGTGCATGGCTTCGAGCTTCTCGAGCGAGGTCTGTGTTGCCTGTAGGCCTTTATCGATAGCACTTCGTATTGGCGCCGTATATTTGACTATTTCATCCTGGGAGGTAAGACCATGATAGGCCCTGCAAACGTCTAATCCTTCTCCGCAGGCTTCAAACCCCCTTTCGGCGGCGTCTCTGATCCGCCCTAAGGTCTCGACGAGCTGGCAAGTTGCAGATTGGATTTGTAGCGCAAAGCCTTGTATGGCTGGTACCTCACTATGTCTTCATTTGTAGGTTCGTAGGTTAGTAATAGCCAAGTGGTTGGAAGTCTCTACACACAGAAAAGGATGGTCCATCCACGGTTCGAGGAAATCAAAGATGCGCAGAGTGGAAACCTCGACACTGCTCTCATCGATGACAACTTTTTGCGGGGACAGAGTCTGGGCAGCGGTCTGTTGAGTTGAAGGCTGGAGAGGGCGATTCATATGAATGTGAGTGCAGATGATAATTCCTTGAAGGCTTGTAATTGTTGGTTGTGTTGCGGTTGCTTAAGTAGCCCTTGACTGTTCAACCGAAGGCACAGGTTCGTTGATTTTGGGACCTGCATACAGAGGAGCTATGGACCTTTAATTGGGACAGAAACCTACGAATAAGGAGTTCGTTATACTTGAGAATATCTCATGAAGGGACTAGCCTCTCCCACAATAACGAGATCTAGGAGCTAGATCTTAATCTGAGATGAAAATCGACAGTTCGATACAAAGTGTGAGGTCCAAACTTCGGCGAAGTGTGGTGACATATACTAACATCCACTAGTTTCCGCCTTGTTGCTATCCAGTTGACAGTTTGCTATAACGATGATGGCATGCTATGATGCGTGCAACTTGAACCAAAACATATCTCACGTTTTGACTGGTTCAAAATGTTCGACGGTTCACGAACTGCTGCCGTCATAGCTCGCTACATCTCGAAGCTCGATTACGGAAGTTTTTGTTCTCAGGTTGTATCGTTTCAAAAAGCCAGGTTCAACTAGGAAAGGGGTGACCGCGGACAAGCGTAATTCACCATGCAAAGAACCACCACACTCGCCTATTTTATTACCAAGACAACAGCTGAAAACAATGTCCCCAACAAATATGTCAGATTAAGAATGAAAAACCGAAGTCAGTCTCGGAAATATCGGAGAGATATACATGAACGCAAACGTTGTACAAGGGACGGCTTGGCTGGTGCGGTCGGAGGCGATGGCCCCGAAGACGTAATGCGTTGTGGGTCCTTAGATTTGGCGGCTGACAGAGGTGAGGGCGGACGCAAAGTATCTGAGGGGCTTGTGGGTATAGCGGATATTGCCTGAGAGGAAGAAGCCTCCGGCTGCGTCGCGCCGCCGGATGTTGTAGTTGGAGCGGCTGGAAAGACGGATCGGACGGGTTCTGGGGACGCCCGCGAGCTTGTGGTTGGTATCGCAAGGGGGTCTGGAGGTGCAATCGACGTCGACCGATAAGGGGGCTCCGATGGCAAAACATACGGTTTGGTCCTGTGCATGAGGAAGCCAATCTCCACGAGATCTGACATCAGTCGATAACTACGTTGACGGTGTTCATTCCAAAGTTTGTCAATAACCTCAACCTCTTCTGGAGAAGGTTGCAATGTATTGAAAGAATCCACCAAGCCTTTGATGTGTTCGTTGAGAGTATGGTAATAATCTGCTAGTTTCAGCGAGGCTTTAGCAGTACGAGCAAAGACCTGGAGGAGTGTCTCGGCGACTTGGGGATTCTTTGAGTTGAAGAGGAAGGTACGTGGATCGTCAACGCCGGGCGATCCTGATCCACGACATGAGTAAGCGAATTTTCAAGTTTGATTAATCCTCACCTGGCTCTATATTTGCAAGTGAAGTAGCAATCTTTTCTACCACTCGGCGGAAATATTCAGCCCCCAAAGTAATGCCTGCATCAATGTCTCGAAATCTGCCCACTAAGGACTCCGTCCGTAATTCGAGATAGCCTATATGTGTTTCGGCTTCCTGTCGTTTGGTGGCCACCTCACTAGGCACAGCAGAATATACCTGGGCGCAGTCAGTGACGACCGTGAACGCCAGCTCCAAGTCGCGGCATTCTTTAGACATCGCTTCCCGCAGCTGAGTTATCAGGTCGAGGGCATCCGCAAGGTGATAGGAAGCCTGTAGAGTGACGATAGCAAGATGGAAATCGTTCACCACACGAAGCATATATTGGAGCATCTGCTTAATCTCGACTAGAGGAGCCTCATCTGGTGGTGGCTAAGAAATTTCAGCCAGATTTGGAGTATTATATGCCCAAAACACTGACCATGAAAATGTTGCAGGTGAACGGCTCCTCATCTGGCGCCATTGAACAATACGGTTGAATATTAACGTTCGTTTTCTCACTGTTACACCATTGCGGTTGGTAAGTCACGAGATAGTGATTCGGCATTGCGTCACGTGTCACAGTGTCGGAGGAGACGGACTTTTGTCAGGAATGGACGTGAGTCAGTTGATCCGGATGAGTTATGCTGGTAGTCCAATGACGGTTCCGGTAGTATATAAGGCGCACGATTCGATGAAAAGGCGTAAATTTTCCTCATATTCATTCCCCGTCTCCTGGCGCTGTCTTGCCTCTCACACCTTGTACTCAACAGCAGAATCGCCGGGTTGCTTTGTTCACGGCGGTGATGCATAACACCCAAGGGGTCAGCGATGTCGAGCAATTTATTCCAAGCTTAAAGTGGCTGCAACATTCTTACAACTTTGGGTAGGACCTTGTGGTTGCTCGATTTGGATGTAACTGGCTGAGAACAATATCCGGGTTATCTCCGTCTTCTTTGTTCACACACCTTACATTGAAGACTAACTCAAGACGCCGCACAGCCAGGTTCGTGGCTTAGACAGGGACAATTACTGGGATATTCAGCGCCCATCTATGAGAGTGTCTACTGCTTTCACAGGTTGACGGTCACATTACCCTCAGCCTTCCCAAAGCGAGAGAAAAGGATGCGTCAGCTGTACCTGATGCTTACAAACTCTGAAGTGACTGACTCGATCCGCCTACGGTTGACACTACGTGGGGCTTCCAAATTCGTATACTTGGATCATTGTCAGTGGCTGCGCCGGGAGATTGACAGGAGAAAACGCCCAGCTTAATTGCGGCGCAGGGATGTTTCCAACGCCACGGGCCACACTACTCCCACAATCGTGATATTGGAATACAATAGATGAAACCGAGTAATATGGAAATCATATTGTCCTCTCCACTCTCCGTGACCTGCGGACGTGCTTGGCAGAGAACAATGAATCCTTCGCAACTTCCATAAACACTTACTCACGGACTGTGCCGCAGGAAGTGCGTGTGTGCCCGCGGAAGCTGCGGAGAGGCGCACACGCTCTAAACAGCATCTCGGCATGTCGGGCCACTGAGCCCATTTGGGAATGGACTGCGAAACCACGGAATAGGAGGACCGACCACGGGTTATGTTCGGTCTCGGAAAGTGCTCGCCGTGCCCAGAACCCTTGGTCCAGGCTACGCCACGTCACACATGCATAAACCGATTATGGGAGCGGCGGAGGGCGGCGTTGGGGCGGGACACCTCGTGAATGCCAGGGTGGGAACATGGGGCGGGATGCTGTGCAGGAGAACGCGCAATACTGCCCGATATGGGAACAGGGCGGGAGGAGCATGTGTACAACTGCGATCTGAGCGCCGCATTTGTCATCATTTCATTTGATTGCGCTTCCGATTCTGGGCTGATGGCGACGAGATATGACTCGGTCTGGGAAAGGATCAGTTCGAAGCTTCAGATGTCTGTGCGCAAAACTGGGAGACAGAACAGCATAGATGGGCACAGACAGGACACTGAAGGACATGTGTCGTGTATCTAGGCATGGAGCGACGTGGAAAGCACAGGATTGCATAGCAAGTGGAATGGGCGGCAGATTGTACCTGATAGAATACCCGGGCGACCTTTCGGCGGTCGGAGTTTAAAAAAGGCTGTGGTGGAGCTTATATAGCGACTCGAGTCACAAAGCCGTCCAGTGTTCCTTTCCCCCAACAACCACCCACCCACCGACTTGGACAGATCCAGTTTCTGTTCCGAGTCCCGAGCGTTGCATCCAGCAGAGGCATCTGTGAGTCATTTGTACCTCTTTCTGCACGTTTTGTGGCCTACGTCCATTGTGTTGCGCACGCGCAGTACGAAAGCCCAATCTTATCATTGAGTAATGGCTTCGTCATCCGTGATCGATTCAGACACGATGTTGGCCCCCTCATCGAGCTCTCTTGCTTCGGCGAGGAATAATACGTCTTTCCAAATACGAGAGGGTGACCACAGCTCTCCTCAATGGGCAGCTCCATCTACTTTTCCCTCCTCATCGGCAATGGACAGCCCCTCATGTAACCGCACCGTTCGTCTCGACTCAGCGCTAACATCATCACCCAATTCCAGAACTACAGGGCTACCGTCTACGGTATCCTCCACAACCACATCCTCCCCCCTTGCTTCCCAAGTCGCAATTTCATCCCAAACCAAGCCAGCCGTATATAGTAACTCGCGCCAAAATGCAGGCTCAGCACTAAATTCGTCTGTCTCCTCGTCAACCTCGGAAGCTCGCTCTCAAGCGCAATCATCTCTCGAACCTACGGTTCCCAACCAATTATCTTCTAACCATGTCTTAAACAACTCGTCAACTCGTCCTCGGACGTCCAATCAGGTCTTTGCATCCACCTCGGATTTAGCAGCCCATTATGGCATCCCAACAACACTTCCCCCACTGCCCAGCATCCCATCACGCCGCCCAGAGCCTGTAACACAGCCTTCGTCGCATTCAACAGCAGTTCCCGACTTCTTCGCACTTAAAGCCAACTATCTTAACATGCTCTCTCAAAAATCTGAGTCTACCTCTGCTCCACCGTCCGGTGACATGTCGAGCGCAACGGTTTCTCCGGCAGATCTCATGCAGCCCGTGGCTGCTGACTTCAATCAGCTTGAAGCCATGTTAATGGAGACTCTAGGTAACTCGTCGTCAACGACCAGTGCATCGCCCGCAACTCATGCGCCTGCCTCATCTCTAGGGTCTACCAGACAACCGGAGGCCACGTTTGAGCCGAATGACTTCTTAACATCGCCCTGGACTCCCTCCTTAGACAACTTTGGTGACTCACCTGGCGAGACACCTCTCAGCGATTTCCTTTCTACTCCCCTCATCACCGATGACAACGACGGTAGCATGCTCACCGGGTTCCATGACTCGCCTTTGTTCTCTGACTCACCGTACATCGATGGAATATTCGAGTCATCGGACAAGCCTCCGTCCCTCGATACATCGGGCCTCCTGGCCATGCCGCCCACTTCCCCAAATCCTGGAACTTCCGCCCTTGACCCGACTTCCCTGTTCTCTCCTTCTCTGCCCATGACCAACTCGACCTCCCCCCTCTCTCAACAACCCTCTGTGCCTTCGACTCCTGGCAGTGGTGTCACTACCTCAACGACGACAACTCGTCGCCGCTCCACAGCGACTGGGACTCGTAAGAACATTACTGCCGACTCGCTTGTTCCGCTCGAAGCTCCCACTCAGCCAAGGAGGTACTTGACTCCATCAGCGACATCGAGAAAGGAGTTGCCTGCGGTGTTTGCTCGCAAACGCGCTCGTCACCAGATGCTCGATGGCGAAGAGGATGAGTTGGAAGAGCCTCTGAAGCCAAATGCTACTGAACTTGAGCAGATCGAGTGGAAGCGTCGACAGAACACACTGGCTGCGAGGAAGAGCCGGAAGCGCAAGCTTCTGCATCAACAGGAATTGGAGGCTCAGGTCGCAAGTCTCACTGCGGAGCGGGAGAAGTGGAGACAGCGAGCACTGACACTACAGGGTGTGCTCCAAGCCAACGGTATCCCCTTCACTGAGTTCCAGGATTAAGAGCTGCATGCGCATTTTCATATACCTTTCTTTTTTGTTATGTCGTTATGATATCCCTTATCTTCTATTATCTTTGTTCTGGACTAGAGAGTAGATGATCGTAGTACTCCTGGTCATCTTTTGTGGTCCTTTCCTGTATCATACCTATCCCCTCCTCCATCCACACACGTCCAACTTAGTGCCTTTCCGTCCTGTTCGTTAGTTCCTATCTGTTTTTGTGTATGCGCCTATCTCATGCCCCGAAGTTCGTTTATAGTTCGAGTAGGAATACAACCCCAATTGATCGCATCTTGAATGGACTTGTTCTGGAGACAAAAGACCTTGATTGAGCATTGAGTACCATGATTTGAGTGTTGAGCAGGTCAACCGAATGAAACCGGTGATAAAACGAATAGACGTAGACTGCGCAGAATGACATTGGCTATGATTTGTATTTCCGTCTGAATTTCCATCGGACAAATGCAAATGCCGATCACATTCCTGAGCAAAGGGTAAATTTCAACTCATGAACAAAGCCCAAAAAGTCGTGTGTGTACCCAAAAATTATGTGTGAGCATGTACAAGTCTCCATGACAGTGAGCTCACAATACGACACATCCGCCCATCAGTGAATATTTGAATCGTAACTACTTTTTCGATTAGTAACAAAGGATCATGTGCCTTTTCCGAGACAGGTTCGACTCCCGTGCTACTCTAAAGCTGACCCCCGAAGGTATTGCCCTGAGGATATGACAGGCTTGTAGTAGACCAAGCGTAATGTGGGCAAGAGCACGGGTGAACTTAATTACGGAAGAGTGCAACACACAATAAGTCAGGATAACTCTAGCGATCGGGCGAGTATTTAAGTACCTGGCGGAGGCTTTCTGTACACTAGAGGCGAATCTAGAAGAGAACTAGAACTACCTTATAGTCGGAATTGAGAAATGGAAGATAGGAAACCGTCCGGACGTGAAGCGAAATAGTTCTGTAAAATGGTTTCACCGTAACACAAGGGCTGAACACGGGATTGCGTCCCACTCGTTTAATACCCTATCACAGTGTTCCTTTTGGATAAAGAGAATCACGACTTATGAACCTCAAAAAGATAGTAGTCTATTATTGTGATATCAACAATCAGAAGAATCACATCTCTGGTGGCGTCTCATCGTCTTTAAACGGGCTTGCCTGGATATCATACAACTTCTTATACTCCCCGTTGACTTTCATAAGTTCTTGATGTGAACCACGTTCCACTATCCTTCCTTCTTTCATGCATCTGATGCGCAAGCGTTGGCTCATACTCGAAGGATCGAGGAGTTAAGAGGTACTCACATAATCATGTCCGCTTGCTTTGTGAGTTTGCCGAATCTATGAGTAACGAAGATGATGGTTTTGCCCTCCCTTTCCTCTAGCAGGTTATCCAGAAGGAGCTCTTCCCCTTCGGCGTCGAGAGCGGAGCTTGGTTCATCGACCGCAAGGAACCTGATTTCTCCGGAGTTGAACCTCATGAATGTCCGTGCCCTTTGGCAGCAACGTTAATTCTTTGGTAGCCGAGTAGAGTAAGTTAGACGTACGCAACGATTCTTTGTTTCTCGCCACCGCTCAATTCGACTGGTCTCCTCAGCTCCTCCAGGACCTTTTTCAGTGGATGATCTTCATCTTGGTCTCGAACATTGAACTGGTAGTAGTCTTGCAGTGGATCCAGGACCGTATCCGCACCATGTTTCATTCGAGCTAACACTTCTTCAGCACCAGCTTTCCTCGCAGATACGCGGAGCGCCTCTGTGTCAGACAAAAGAGGGGTAAATCCGAAGCCAATATTTTCTCCCAAAGAAAAGCCGGGATAGATCAGGTTATCCTGGCTTAGTACGGCCATAGAACGACGCAGCGATGACTCAGAGTACGACGAGGATGGTAGGGAGTCGATGTAAATCTGCCCGGATGTGCTCTGGCACTGCGCACTTCCTTCCTCCGTGGCTGTAGAGGGTGTAGGCTGGTATAGGCATAAAAGGAGCTTTAAAAGAGTTGACTTTCCGCTCCCATTCGCACCAACGAGAACCACAAATTGGCCAGATCGGATCTTTAGATCAATGTTGCTCAATGCTGCTTGGTTGGTTTGGCTCCCGGGATAACTGAATGAAACATTCCTATGTTGATGGTTGAGAACTAAGGGATTCGGGCTGGTCGTAGGGTTGTATTTACCTCAGTTCGAATTCAATCCCTTGCCCCTTCCGAAGTGTTGCGTCTTCAGCAACCACTAACTGGGAGGGTTTCTCTTGATACGCTCCATCATTGCCTTGTTCACCTGCGTCTTCTGTTGTCGACTCATACAACTCGCGAATTGTTTTCAAGCTTTTCCTGAAATGTTCTGTTCCGTGCACGATGACGTCCACATACTGCACCAACATCGACGAGGATTCTTGAAGGATGACAATAGATGCGAATGACGTTTGTTTCGGACTCAACAAGGCGAGGATAGCACAGTAGACCTGAAGCAGTATTGTCAACAGAACCAATGGAAGGGCGTTTGATGGACCACACCATTGGTAAGTCGCCAACTAAAGTCAGTAGGACTGGAAGGAAAGGAGCCATGTGTTTGCGACCTAGTTCCCAAACCGGCGTTTCGGTTAGGTCTCCGAGGCGCTCATTCGCTCTTTGATATTCTCCAGTACCAGATCAATATGGAGGCAGGATTCAAAGGACTCCTAGACTCACCTGTAACAATGAATTGTTGTAGGTTGTTGCTTATGACGTCTTGACGATACTCTGGCTCTGTTAAGCCAGCTAACGCTTGCATTCGCAAGTCGTCCTTGTTGTTTTTCTTCACGATGCATACTGGCTCGATGCTCAGTACAGGAGGGAGCTGAACAGCCAAATTCGCGCACCTTTGGTCCAGATATCCCTGCTGATGAGGACGGAGAAAGCGGGCTGAAGAACAGTTAAGACTGCGAACAGGAGACCTCCGCTATCACGGTGAGAGAGATGCACTATCAGTGTGAGCTGACCAAGTATCCTCAAGGATAAGCTAGCAACGTGAAGGAGCGCGCGAAAGGACTCCCATGCCTCACTCGCGGAGATGTTTATTTGCTCGGCGGGACCTGGAAGAATAAGTGAATACTTCGACCCCGTCCCTTGAACCACGATGCCCAGCAGGACGACGTACTTCCTGATCGTGCCAGGTCGCGCTTCAGTTTCGCTGTGAGACTTGTGAGAAACCACAGGAGACAGCGATAAATTGCCCGCATACCGTTCATTATGCGTAGTTGAAAGTGAGAAGTAATGCGCCGTTGAAGTTTGTCAAGTATCTGATCACTAGGTTCCAATTTAGTAAAGGCTTCTAATTATAAGTTCAGCACGAGCCAAAAACTCCAAGCCTTACCTATACCAAGACAGGAACGTGGCAAAGCCACTAGTCGCGAGTCGCAAAGAGAGAATGTACATCACGCCTGCCCAGTCCGGCGCGCCTCTCCTCAGGCATTGTTCAATCTATGGGAATTCAATTCTGAGTCATCGGTAGAAAACGAGCATACTCACCATTCTCAATACCTGGCTGGAAAAGTGCATTTTAACAGCTTCTTGACAACTCATCCATAATTGAGACAACATGAATAACGCGAATAGTGTAGGAGACAGAGAGTAGATGTCTTGAACGAGTTGATAGAGTACTGGGATAGATTTCGGGGCGTCATAAATCAATCTTCGGCACTGTTCCCAGTGGCTCTCGTCCATGAGTAGCACCTCCCAAACGCCATATTGCTTTGTGCTGTATGTAGTCGTTTGCTGTTTCTCTGAACCATGTAGTGCATCCCCGCTTTGTTGTGCAGTACCGGAGGTCATAGTAATCGTTCAGTCGGGATAGCCGGAGGGTACCGAAACTCTTGGCGCGATAAGTTCTGTATAAATACGCTGCCGGTACTAAGTGGCCGCGGAGTGCGGGCGTATTGGCATGATCTCATCACACCGTCGTCTAGTGATCCCCGAACATCGAGACCAGCAGATTTGAATCAGCCCCCCAGATCCCATCTTTGAGGATGACAGGAGAGGGTACATAATTTGGGAGAGGTCTACCACATGACCGCATCAGGCTGTGTGGCTGTGTAGCATTACAATAAGCACCGTGCCTTGTGATCAATACACTCAACAAGAGAATTAAGGAGAGTTACTTCTGCTTCTTATCCACAATCCCGGCGCATTCACTCAGACATGAAACTGATTAGTGTCGCAGTTAATGCCGAAGCACATATGCAACCAGATCTGCCGATTGAATGAGGTTTCTGACTCACTGAGCCACGAATGCCATCCTGTTCCTAGCTCTTTTCTTCAGAAGGTTTCCAAGTGGCGTCGTTTCAGCCTCGGTAGTGAGCTGGGTGCAAGTACGGATCTAACCATTTTTAGACCTGGATCGAGTAGGTGTTCACGCCTTGTTTTCACTTATGGGTTACGAGAATATGCGAAAATATGTTGCGAAGATCAATTAAATTTTGAATAATTACACTTGAAACAATTATAAGCGCTATCCTACTGTGGCATCTCGTGGCGAATCTAGTTAGGTCGTAGTTTTACGTCCGTTTCACTCAGCTCCATGAACTAGTGGTAATGCATGAATACATATGCTTTCGCTTTTTCCCAACTGCCCTTGGGAGATCGCCTGCTGCCTCCCTCAGAACGCCCGCTGCTCCGATGGGGAAAGCAGACAATTGGCGTAATTTGATTCGAAGCGTACGGAGCCCATTCAGCAGAGGCTTTCGTCCAAGGTGGTTACATAGTGTGGTGTGGTGAGCAACGCCTCATCAATCAGCCATGCTGATCGGTGGCTGAATGCACTTTCCTGACTTACGTTGTCATTCGATTTGATAAATGACGTGTGTGTGGGTGCCAGGGCGTCCCATTAAAGGCACGAGGAATATCGTCCTCTGAGTGCTTTACCTATAATAATTGAATAATCGGGCGCTGCGCAAGTCGCGAGATGATTGATGATGCTGACAGGTCAAAATTAGGTCAGAAGACACGGAATAACGAAGCTTCCCATCCGTGAACCACTGGAAGGCTGCTCCTGTCATCCCAATTATTCCAGTATGGGTCCAGTTCAAAAGATATAGCCAGTGAATGCTCCTGCAAGTCATGGGTAACGGACGGAATTTGCAAATCGGCCGACGGTGGTCATCCACGCGGCATACTGACCAGCAAGTCCCCCCAACTAACATCCTGGAGTGTCAGTATGAATAGACAACAGACAAAAATCTCTCCTTTGATATCGGGAACCTTAAGCTCACTGTAGATCAACGATCGGCTGCTCGTGAAAATGGCAACCTCACGTCAATCTCTCACTAATCCAATCGCGGAATGTACCTTGTCGGAGCCCCCGTCGTCGAGCTGCCCAAGGCCACTTTTGGGTACCAATATTCGAGTTTCTGAATCTTATTGTCGCTGTACCTATGTATATTCATTTCTCCATTTCCTCCGTCGTCGCCAGTCCCATGATCATATGCTTGCCTATTATCTCCTTTATAGTGGAACCTGAGTAGTTATATCCCACGATGTTCCAGCCTATGCCTTCTCTGTTTTGCTCTCGCCTTCTCCATTTGCATTTGATATTGTATACCATCTGTTTCGCCTTCATATTTCCTTTAATCTTCGTGGTTTATTGATGCACCACATTCCTCGGCCAGTTTTAGTTTAGTTACCTTCTGTTTAGCCTCATCTATTCCCTTCCACTTCGAGATCCCCGGAATCGTACACCCATATTCGACCCGCACCTCCCCGTCTAAAGTTCATCCACAGTCTCTGCTTCCCGACTTTTATACATATATTGATTTTCGTTTTATTTTTCTGTTTTGGGTCCCTACTTCTCGTACTTCGGTTACGAAGTCCAGTGGGCGTTGGATTCAACTGCGCTCGCTTTCTCTGAACCTCTAACGGAGGTCATCCCTCTTCACTGGAAGGAGGAGTAACCAAAGGATTAAGAACAGTTTCTTCACGCTCAGGAAGAGACGCTTCGAAGAGAATCGATGTTCACGATGGACTTGGCTCTCCATGTGCGGAAACAGATTCGGACAGTCAAGCAGATGACTTGGAGGACTATGGGCAAATTGCTTTTCACACAATGAGCATATAACTAATTCCAGACATTCTGCAATGTGGCCAGAACGCGATGGTCTAGAGCGAACGATATGTTCTCCGTTTTTGGAGTCAGTGTCTCGACATCAAGACCAAGTGATCGAGGGCGACCACCAAGATCAAAGGCCAAGAATCCCCGACGTGAGTAATATTTCTGGCAACTTTGGGTTTGATAGGGTCATATTTTCAGTTATTCATTCGTTTGGCCAATATTGCAGACATCATGATCTTGACGTCTGTCACATCCCTAGGAACAGCATTGTGCCACTCATGAAGCTACTTCATGAATACTCACGAATGATTCATGAACCGGGAATAACCAATGAACGGATGCGCTAGTGAGTATCAGAGTCATAAAACTGACAGTGTCATAATTATCGCTATCAGTGCGCCGTCTCTCAAACCACAACTATTGGAGTCTATACGATTTGCTTGTTCTTTAGTTCTGATGAACACAGTGGTGGTGGGAGTATTTCACAGGCGTCCGAAGGTTCTTAGCGAGGCCGCATGGCACTTTAGAGGTGTCTTGCTAGGATTTTGAACTGGAGGTCAAATTGCATAAAAAATTAACTATTGGATATGGATGCAGCAGCAAAGTCTGACGGAAAGGTGATGGTGAGGAGGAAAATCTTCTGGACAAATGTTGTGTAGGTAATACGTTGGGTAACAGTGATGCCTGAACTTGTGCAAGGGGTACATCCTTGCTAACGCGACTTGATTAATTGATTGGCAGGTAGTCGTTCTAGACCCGAGCCGTCCTTCGATGCCGCATGCCAGTGTATTTTGGGCCCTTGTTGCACATGTTTAAGAGCCAAAACGCGGTCGTTAGGCTTCCCAACACGTCATCAACTGAGGGTCATCGTTGGTGTGCCTGGATGCAACTGCTTGGCTCAGGGCTCATGAGCGCCAGGGATATATGTTCTCCGTTCACGAGCAAAAGAGTACGCTCTGGTACTATCGTTTCTGACAAGACTTCGCCGTGCTCAATTCCTGTGAACTGATGTATCACACACCCTACAGTCCACCGAGTTCTCTGATTTCAGGGGTCCTAAGCACCCTATTCGGAATAATCGCATCGACCAATCCTGCACTTTGACAAGAAGTTGTAACACCAGCCAGTCATAACTTTGCAATGCATCTGCCAACGGCATCATATCACCCACTACACTGTCTCTTCGACCTCGGCATAGGCACTATCCCTTCGGAACGGATATTCTCGAGAGAACAGGCTTCGCCAGTCAACACTTATCGCCTGTTCCAAAATCTATATAATCGAGTAATATGTGAAGAATCGCTTCATTGTCGTGTGTCTACCACGTCAAACCTTGTACTATCTTTTCTTATTCAAGCACGATGCGCCTTGCCACAGTTTTAGCTACCGTGACCACTGCCGTCATCTCCGTCGCAGCAGCGTCCACTGCCAACACCGTGGAGGCCAGGGACTTAAGCCTTTCTCTAAACCTCGGTGGCCTCTTCGACGGTTTTGATCTATCCGAGACTAACCGTTACGGTGCACCCATTCCGCCTTGGGTGCCTGACAGCAAGCCTGGTTGGTACTATGGCCCTCACCCTGGGGAACATCCTCACCTGCCTTGCTTGGGTGGAGTAAGTAGTCTCACTTTGCAGCCTGAATTGTAGGACTAACGAAACTTCAAGTTAACCTGCAAGATCTTGGATTTTATTCCGTTCATTACGAGTTTCCTCCTCCGCCTCCGACCTACCCTCCCCCATCTCCTCCTTCCGACGAGTATCACCAAACCTTCAACAACACCACTGACGCAGTTCAAGCTGACGATTATATGACTTTCGGTCTTGTCGAGACCGTCGCTGACTGCAACCCCCTGTGTAACACCTTTGACGGCTGTGGCTTCGTCAATAGTAAGTCGTTCAGTCAATCGAAAACGTCAAGTGAGTTAACTGCAATTGCTTTACAGCTTACCACGATGTCAATGGAAAGATACGTCATCTAATCTACGAACTTGATGTCAAATGGTTATGCTTAATCTCACATAGGATGGGAGCCCTCTCCTCTCTTGCGCCCTCTTCAAGAACTGTCACGGAGCTGAGGACGCCGATAACAAGGGTGGTCAGACTCAGCCTGACGGCAGCGTTGACTTCATCATTGAAAGTGATGGCAGGTGCAAGGATTGAAGCCTTGAGGCGGTAGTCGATAGATGATGGACTCTCATTACCTCGGTGATACGATGTATTGGGCATTGCCTTTATTCGCTCGTTATATATCTTGGACCACTGACTCGCTTAGCCAGCGAGTACTCGCGTGGGACATTTAACCGTTGTCATTGGAAAGGGTGTTATACTATCTCTAACGACTGATTATGTTGAAAAGCGTCGCATCCCCGTTTCTCACCATATGGAGAGGCTCTCGTTCATTTCCAGCAAGTAAAGGCTCTCACTTACCAAGAGGTCCAGCTAGTACTGGAGTCGCTACGTGCATACTCCAGTGAATTTATCAAACAAGGGTTTACGAGATTGGTTCCGCTCATTGCCATTATTGCGAGTTCCTAGGAAGTTACCAACTGACACCGCAGCTTAGTCCCGTAGCCTGAAGGATCAAGAAAACATGGTGTAATGTGGGTCCTAATGCTAATCATTATACAGGACACCCGCCAACCGTTGCTACTGTCGTATCTCTTTCCCGCATCTTGATGGCATAGCAGGGATAACTATAAAACTCAGCGCTTGGAGATCAAATTCTCAGTGGTAACTGGGATGATGTTTTCACTTGTCCAAATTTTTCATACTAAGTTACTCCTACAGTGTGATTGGCAACCCTAGAATCGTGTTCCTTTGGTACATGCGTTCACGAAGATGCTCGTGTAAATACTCCTCGCACTGACCAACAAAGCTTTTCGTACATGCCTGTCTCCAACATGAGCTTTCGGGACATTTTCTAGTCCAAATTCGCTTAGCCGGTCGAGGGGGCTCTTATTTGACCATTCACAGGAGTGTCTAGGAGGAAAATAAATAATCATTGCAGGTCGTTCAAATCGTGGTCATACACGAAACACTACATCGACCGTTGGCACTACATCTCTCCGTCCAAAGCGGCCTGGAGCACCCACACACCAACCCCAACACCTCTTCCAACAAACGCACTCCCAACTTCACCCACCGTCTTCCTCACCTCTCTCACCATCCCCCTCTCTGACGCCTCTCCATGCCCACCCCCTCCACCACCCGCAGTGGTGTCCTCAAGCATAAGCTCCTTCAACTCTGCACGATGGCTCTCTGTTGCAAGTCGTCGAGAGCGACCGGTAACGACTACAATACCCACACCTGCAGCTGCAGCAGATGACGGCGTCCTCCTGCTCTTGCGTTTCCGTTTGACGTTGGCACTGGATTGCTGGAGGGTATATGCTTCGTCCAAGGCGACATGCAGCGGCTTCGCGGAAGTTATCTCCTTGAATGTCACCCTCGGTGCGCTAGGGGCGAGTACGACTTCCTGTTGAGAAGGAACCGGGGATTTAGATGAGCCCGATGACGAGCTATCATTCCTCCCTACTACGGGACGAGCTTTGGTATAGCGCGCCCAGATGATGTTGTCCGCCGTTTCAGATTGCATTCGAACCTCTGTACCAGCGTGACCATACACCGTATCCGGGAACCCTGCGATGTTCTACCGGGAGTAACCCCTCACACGTCAGCACCTGCCAGGAGGAAAATGAAGGAAAGACTACTCACAGAAGCGACGGTCGTCATATTCACCTCCTCATTCCTATCACCCTGTGTTTTATCCTTATCTCCGCCACCCTCAGCACCAGGAATCGTCCCTCCACCACCACCACCACCAGCAACACTCGCCTCGACCTTTTTAAACCTCACCACTGTTGCCCTTAACCTTTCATTCCTTCTACATAGCCCTACAACAAACTCCAACGCGAGTCGATCGTCGGGTCCACCAAAGAACGGCAAGAACAGATGCACCCTTCCTCTACCTCGTCCAGCACCTGCAAGGCCAAATCCCATGGGATTCATTGGGTTCGTACCGGCAGAAAGCGGGATATCAGATTCAGGAACGGAATTTACAAAAGACGATGCGCCAACGACGCCACTCTGGTCAATGTACAACCCAACATCCACATCCGACCTCGCGAACACGTTCCGGATAAAATGGGAGTGGATGAGGGAGGTGTTTGGCGCAAGCGTCCACAAAGTGTGCCCATGTGAATGAGGATGAGGATGAGGGTGAGAATGGGGGTGAATCTCAGGCGACGTGGGTGCAATCGCTCCTTCCTTCCCCGTCCCACCCGACCTGAATAGCGCATCGAACGGGTTATGCACAACACCTACTCTGGGAGTCTGCACTGGACTATGCATTTGACTCTGGCGCCCATCGGTTCCTACCCCAGTACCACTCGCATTCGCCGAATGAACAACCCAAGGCACAACCACCATTTCCGCGCCAAACCTTTCACCGCCCTCCAAGACCCGCTCCGCCATCTCCTCTTCGGGCACAACATCCACCTCGCCATATACATCAATCCCCTGTAGCAGCGCAAACATGCGGAAGACACACAGCAGAGGGTCAGTATGGAGGAGTGTGGATATCTCGTGTGACTTCATCACTGCCGAAACACGGTCCGTGAGTTTGATGAGGCGGAGGGCATTGATCGTTGGTGTGAGTAGTGAAGTCTTTGTGGAGGAAGTAGAGGAGGAGGAAGTGGTGGTGGTGGTGATGGATGGCACGGGAGAATCTCGACCCAAGGTAGGTTCGTTCAAGCCCAACTGCAACTTCTCCGATTTTACGACCTTCTCCCCCTCATCATCATCATCATGTTCATCCCCATCCACATCGCTCTCGAACCCAGAAATCAACGGATTTACCAACTGCGCAATAGCCATCGCACCCGGCAAATGCTCAATCCGATCCAGAACAACCGTAAACCTTGTCCTCTGATCCTCATCCTCTTCATACCCTCCACCCATACGCGTTCCCGACTGCGAACTCTGCTTCTCGTCTCTCCGACTCCGCTTCCTCTTCTTCGACGTCTGAGCTTCGGAAGCTCTTCCATTCTCATCATCTGCAACATGATTGAAGTTCGGTCCGGTTTTTGTGATACGGACGCGGAATTTTGGTGGATAAAGGGTCGTCACGAGTGGGGTGGTCATAAACGTTAATACGAGTGCTTCGAGAACGAACATTGAGAAGACGCGGGCAGAGAGGATGCCTGCGGAGAGGCCGACATTAAGGACGATTAGTTCAACAAGACTGTCCAAGTGTCAAAGTTTAGTATATTGTGGGGAAAAGGTGGAGGAAATAAATGCTAGATACCCTTTGCAACTCATAAGGGCCCCAATCGTGGATGATTCGCGCCAGTTAAAGCCTGCGAAATAGTGTGCTGCGAGTGTGCACCCGCCGAATTTACCTGTAAAGGCGAGGCTCATGATGGCGATAGTAAATCCCCATGTAATCCCTGACGATACACAAGCGGCACGATCATCAATTAAGTGTTATCGGAAGGCGTACACCCGGACACGCACCATTGTTCAAAAGTCCCAAATCCGTGGATAATCCAGATAGGGTGAAATACTGTGAGCAAGAGGAAAGGCGTGTCAACGGAGTGAAACACAAAATCGGTAGAGAAGAGGACGCACGAGCGGTAAAAATATGATTGAGACCATATCTTCCAGTTTCTCTGTCAACGCAATTGCGAGTCCGCCCTCCCTAGGCACGATTAATCCCACGAGGAAGGCA
Organism: Podaxis rugospora; assembly: GCA_018524415.1. Lineage (NCBI taxonomy): Eukaryota > Fungi > Basidiomycota > Agaricomycetes > Agaricales > Agaricaceae > Podaxis > Podaxis rugospora. The sequence continues at coordinate 37,005 of JAEUWL010000225.1, forward strand.
CCTATCGGCAAAGTTAAAGGTCCCGAGCGATGTAACAGTCGAAGAAGTCCGTACCGAAAATAGCATGTACACCAATAATGTCAGTGAAGAAGGCGGATCCAAATAACGTCATCATAGTCACTGTCATGAAGAAGACTGATGGACCGCTTTCAACTGCGCAAATGAAGAACAACCCGCATGTTAGCCTCGGTTCAAGTGACGAAGTAAACAGGGTGAATGTAAGAATAGGTATAAAACGCAAAGGGCAGGGGGTGGAAGATTTGAAGTTGATAAGGAGGGTGACGTACTGGATCCAGTCTTCTTTGCGAGCCACCTAAACACGAATTTCACTGGAAAGAGAAGGAACAATGTCCAACCAACACATATAAGCAGAATCCAGAGGGCCATGAGGCCCGAACCAGCATTGACGAGTGCAACGCTGAGAGCAAGCAGCGTCCATCCAACTGAGTATTACAATGCATCAACATAGCAAACGACAGAGAGCAAGAAAAGGCGCGCACTGATATCATTTCCTACTCCAGCCGAAAGCACTACAATCCCCACAGTTGTATCCAACAACTTGAGCTCGGTCAGAATCCTACACAACACGGGGAAAGCCGTGATTGAATATGCGACACCCGTGAACAACATGAAGTGCGTAAACTGGATGCTTTGGTCGATAAATTGGTTGTATATTGGAATCGAGAGTGCTGAGCCGAGCCCAAAAGGGAGAGCCATGCCCGCAAAGGCTACCATGGCCGAGAGACGAGCATTACGTTTGATAACGCCCGCGTCAATCTCAAGCCCGACAAGGAAGAGGAAGAGGCAGAGACCGATGTTGGCTACAAGGTTGAGTCCGGCTTTAGCGGCTGTTGGAAAGATGCGTTCCGTGAAGCCTGGTATACGGCCTGGAGTGGGCAGTGTTGTTGAATGGTATGGGAAGGCATAGGTTACGAAAGGAGGATTGAAGAAGAGTGAGAGAGAGCCTGCAAGGGCTGTAGAAAGACGCACCGAGTGCCGTTGGACCTGACGCGTGGCAATGATGAACATGGGCGTCAATTTCTGCGCGTCCTGGACAACAGATCAGTTCAACTTACCGAGAAGAATACCGCCTAGCACCTCTGCGATAACTTTAGGCTGACGAAGCTTCCTCAACGCCAGCGAAAGCAGACTTGCGGTACACACGATGATGCCTGTACCAGTACGCACCAGCGCCAATTTTCAAGATCCAACACCACAATCAACGACGATCAATGAGATTTCACTTATGGACCTGTGTAGCACTGACCAACTTGGATGATCCATACGCGTATGGGATCATCAGGATTGTAAGTGGATGGGTTCTTCCCGCTCAACAGACCACCCTAAAGCGCATTACACGATCCATCCAGTATCAGCTCTGCCAGCACATCGTAGAAATGGTTGGAAGACGCACCTGTTCGGAAGCGGCTCTCTTGAATATTGTAACTATCGTCCTCGAAAACTCGGGCATGAGTATGGGTCTCTGGCTGTCCTACTCTCTCGGTCTGTGGGTGGGGGTAGAGGAGGCAGGACCAGCACCAAAGATGGGGGTATCAGTAACAGTACGGAGGGCTACTAATGTGGCGTGGAGCCGAAATAAATATGCCAAAGCGTCATTGGTGTCACAGGGACATAATATTTATGTTTGTGCTCCCACACAACCACTTCAAAACCTGTTTCAACCTTTGTTCAGGCGATCATGGCGATCGAACGTGTATGCAGACCTGCAGCATTTAAAGTATCCGTTACATCATCTCACAACCATCCCTACCGGAGTCCCAGATCTTGCAGCACATCTGTTTCATGTCTTAACCGACGGATCACCTTTCGTTTTGATCGTGCCGCAAAATAGTTCTGTAGTGTACATGACCCCAAACAGATGCGCGCTTATAAATATCTTGTGGGACCCAGCATGGTGTGAATTGCCAGGAAGACTGGATCGCAGAGCAAGAGCGGTTTTCGCCGTTGGTTGTGTACGGATGCCGCCGCCAAAAAAAAAGTCTAAAAACTAGTCGATCAAGCGAAAATGGATCCATTCCATTACCCCACACAGAGACCAAAAGGAGTATCTTTCTACCGGGAACCATGACACTTCCCGACTCGCTCATTCTTAACCAACAATTCAATGACACTCCCTTGCCATCGTTTTGCCACCTCTTTAGGGGCTCTTAGGAAGCAACATGCCATCGTGTTTGCTGAGGTCCGTAATTGAGGCCCACCATTAGACTTGTCACAGACATGCGGTTTCTGATGGACGGGCAGGCCTGATGTGCCTTGTCTCTGTTTTTCCATCGTCCATCACCCGCCCACTGACCATCGCTTGCTCCTTGCATGCTCCCCTTTCGTGCCGCTCTTGGACTTTTGGACAAGATTGGCGAAGCCAAAGGACGATCCTCCTGACGCCGAACCTGGTACGCATGCCACGATAACCACTGGAGAGCTCAAACCGCCGATCAGTTCTCTTCCCATGAGATGCTTCTACGGTGTCCCCTCAGAAAGAGGGATCCCAGGATGTGCAATCCGCCAATACAAACTCGCGATTTTCCATAACAGCGAGGGAAAGTCGACGGACAGACATTCTGTCCCAGAACTCGTGCGAATACCCCCCGCATTGTGGAGAAGCCGCCTTTTACTACTGATCAAGAGTCCGATAGAATCCTGCAATAGTGGTACCTCCATCCAGAACGCCCGCAACCCTGTTCCCGATCTACTCGCTGCCCCTTCATGTTACCCTGCCACTCCTCCCTGACCACCAAAATTCAAAAATGGCATTTCGACGGTGACCGCATGTAGGATTTTCTCTGGTTGCACGACACGCTGGCGTGGGCAAGAACGCAGTTGCACAAACCACCTGTTCTCGCGGCCCAACGAACGCTACAACTATTTCGAAGTCTTCATCACTCTCGCATACCAGCTCACTATCCGCTTCCCTCGCTACCGGGCGTCGGGTGCAGATCCAGGCCGGCTGAAGAATGCTCCAAGCGTTCAATTTTTTAACAGATCGATTGTCGAGCCACTCTCATTGCTGTCCCATGAGCGGAAGCACCTTATAGTCCTGGATGGGTTAAACGAATGCAACGGGGAGCGAGCTCAGCTAGAGATCATCGAGCTCACCAACAACTTCATCCGAACCAACGCCTTTCTTCCAATCATCTGGATGATATGCAACAGACCAGAGTGGCATATCAAGCGAGCCTTTTCCCGAGCTGACTATCCCGTTCAATGTTGGCGGGAGGAGCTCCCAATTGACACGGACGGGGCCAGAAGTGACACGGAGATTTTCATTCGTGCACGATTCAAGATAAGCTATTGGATTCGCTTCGCGGCTTTGCTTTTAATGTTTTGTCTGCAACAGACAACTCCTCAGGTAGCTATGTGATTGTGACATAACATTACTCTTTAGCGTCTGCACCTGGTTATGAAAGAAGCGGGGTGGGAGCTGATTCTCATCCGGAACGGTCTAAGGCATAGCGACCATCTCGACACACCTCCCCTTCTTTTTGACACAAATGTTCACCTCGTTGCAACCACATCAATATCATGCGTCAGCAAGAACATATGGGAGACATACAGTAGAGGGTCAGTGTAGGATGCGTGGATGTCTTGTGTGATCTCGTTTCCAGGACACATAGCCTGTGGGGTTCGATGAGGGGGAGGAAATCGCTATTGTTGGTGGTGGCGAGGTAGATAAGAAGGTAAGAGAGGAGGAACCAATGGTGGTGGGTGGTGTAAGTAATTTTCAACCTGGGATAGTGGACTTTTTCGAGTGAAATCCCAACCTTGGCTAGCTCACGTTTTCTTTCTATCATGGCCTAAATGCTAGTACAAGAGCTTTTTGAGCGAGCGTTGGAGAAATGTGTTGTAGGGTATATATGCGGACAGGCCATGTTAAAGAAGGTTGGCCTCAATCGCTGATACGTTTAACACTGAGCAAGATAAGGATCAGAATCATGTCACCTACCCTTCCTACCCTTCTCATTTCCAACCTCCCCGAACCTCGTGAAAACATCGTCAAAAACAGTCAGGATGTTGCCGAAACAAGGGCACCATCATCTTTGTTTGACAAGTTTGTGAACAGGGACACTGTAGCAGATTGGCCCCAGTTCACAGCAAAGGATATCAGCATTTGGATATGGCTCGTCCCATTATTTGAGGGGGACTACTAGGCTTTGTGCTAAGTGTCATGGGACACATGCATCTGAAAGGCCTCATGGTGCCGCAGTACAACTTCGTCCTACGCCTCTTCTCTTGTGCTTCCATCATCCATCCCTACTGTGTTTCTCGTGGCACACCACTCACCACCACCTCTTCCTTGTGCGCTCAAACCCATGCCACTCCTGGGCTTCTGGAAAAGGTTGGTGAACCCAAAGGATGATCCTTCTACTGAAAAACCTGGTACACACGCCGCAGCACCTTTTAGAGAATTAAGACCACTGATAAGCTCCCTTTTCCATCTTTCGCTTTTGACCATAGAGTCTCCCAAGGAAGGGGCATCCAAGCACGGACAATCCGCCAGTGCAAAACTCTGATCTTCCCGGAAAAGTGAGGCAAAGTCGAAGGTCAGATATTCTGCAACAGAATATGGTAAGAACGAACACCTGCACCGCATTGGAGAGGCCACCTTTTAATCATCAAGAGCCCGACAGAATGTGGCAGCAGTGCTAGCCGCCTCCAGAACTCCAGCAACCCTGTTACCGATCCACCTACCCCCGCAGACAAGGCTCACACAGGTATAGGAATCGAGGACAGGGCCACCGAGCTCGGTGCGGTCACTATAACCCTCAAAAAGGATCACTCCACCCACAAAGAACTCCGACAGACTCCAACAGCAGTTTCTTCCAGAACGCCAACAACTTCACGATCAACCAAGCGACTATGATCGACGCCTCTCAAAAGGCTCATATTATAAACAACGTTACTCAAGGGAAGACTGGTGCAAGCCCTTATCCGCCGAACTGACCTGATCCATTTGACTCCTCGTTAGCTCTGGAAGTCCTTTCTCAGGATATGACTCAAGGCGCCGATGTTGACTCCTCTGCTCGATGGCCTCCCCCTTTATGTTACCCTGGCACTCGCGTCTCCCTCACCACCAAAATTCAGAAATGGCTCTTCGACGATGATCGTATGCGGGATTTTCTCTGGCTGCACGGACCCGCTGGCGTCGGCAAGTCAGCAATTGCACAGACCATCGCTGAGTTCGCTCTCGAGAATAGTGTACTAGGAGCAGTATACTTCTTTTCGCGGCCCAATGAACGCTACAGTTACTTCGAGGTCTTCATCACTCTTGCATACTAGCTCGCTGTCCGCTTCCCTGGCTACCAGTCTCTCATAGCCAAGAGGTTGGCCGCGGATCCGGACCTGCTGAAGAAGGCACCAAACGTTGAGTTCAAACGGTTGATTGTCAAACCACTCTCATCGCTGACCCATGAGCGGAAGCGCCTGATAATCTTGGATGGATTGGATGAATGTAATGGGAAGCAAGCTCAGCTAGAGATCATTGAACTCATCAACAATCTCATCCTTACCAAGACCCCCCCTTCCGATTGTCTGGATGATATGCAGCAGACCGGAGTCGCATTTCAAGCAAGCCTTCTCTCGAGCTGACTATATCGTACAATGCTGGTGGGAGGAGCTTCCGATCAATGCAGCGGAGGCAAGGAGTCACACAGGGATGGTTCAAGGAGATACACAACAAATACAGAGAGTGTGTCGAACAAGACGTCCATGGTTCCTGGCCATCGGAAGATGCCATTGCCCAGATCATCGATAAGGCCTCTGGGCTTTTTGCACTCGCCAGCACTGCCCTTACATATATCGAGAATCCTGAATCTGACGACCCTGAACACCGTCTCAGCAGGTAGTCAACCTACAGTGTAGCAAGTGACTCGCTCCAGCGAAGCCATACAACATAACGAGTGAGACAGGACCAGCGGGCCCGCTGGCCATACAATGGGGCTCTACTGATATATACCCAGTAGGAATTTGCGATGGACAAAGATCATAAGAAAGTATTACACCATTATAGCCCAATGGGCATCACCATTTCGGCACTACACTGGTACATTGCACAGGCACTAGCACATTGTACCGGGGCTGGCAGAGTATACAGGCACCGGCACATTGTACTGGGGCCAGCAGAGTATGCAGGCACCAGCACAGTGTGCAAGAGGCTGGCACAGAGCACAGGCAGTGGCACATGGTGCAGACACTGGCATGAAACCCAGCACAAGACTGGCATTCATACTATACTGAACATTGGGTGAAATGAAGTGGTAGTATTAATGTAATTCAATGTACAATTTATATGTCTATGTCAATATCAGCTTCCGGATCATAGGATTGGCCCATGTTCTGTGAAGAGTGGTTGTTGATATCAAGGATCTTTTTCATGATGTCCTCTTCAGCAAAGGTATCAGCTTGTTGACAGATCTCTAGGATGGAATTCATCACATTCTCGATTGCCCAGAGCTTCTGCGCCTCAGCATGATATAGACGATGGGAGGTATCCTTGTAGCTCAACCCATATCGCTGTTGCATTGCTTGAATTTCTGCATGGAGAGCAAGGAGTTCACGCTCTGTCAAGCCCTAAAATGAGGCAGGTTATTATGGACTAAATGATGGACAAAGAGCAAGTATGGACTGGCACCACCAGTGCCATGATTTTACCGGCATTAATTCGATTACAGGGAAGGGCCTGCTGGGATTGTGGCTGACATGGGATACAGCAATAAGTATGGAATATAGAAAGAAAACTTTCAAGAGAACACCAAAGCCACTGGCATGAAACCAGCACCCAAATGGCACTCAACCAGCATATGAAACTCACTCACCACACAACTGGGCATGCTAGCTGGGGGCACCGCACTCAATGGCACACAAACCAGGCATGCCAGGTGGAACTCAACTGGCATCCAGAACTCAACTGGCACTCAACCGGGGTATCTGAGGCAGCACTCAACTGGGGCATCCGAGGCAGCACTCAACTGGAATCTGAAACGGCACTCAACTCAACTGGAATACAACTGCTACTTAGGTGGGATTCAACCAGAATCCAAGCACCAAAGAGCTGGCATTCAACTAGCACATAACATGGGACACAATTCAGAATGACCACCGGCAAGGGGAAAACCACCGGCATGATGTGACAAATATTGGTGGGAGAGCTGGGAGAGAACAAAAAATATATGGGTGGGAACTTACACCGCCGGGAGCATTGTCAACATTGAGAGACCCCTTGATTGCCTCAGCTTGCAATGCATGTTCTGTTGCCTCCTTCAGGAAAGTAGGGACCAGGTACTGGTCACCTTGTGGAGTCGTACAAACTGAGAATGAAGTTGGCATTTCTGCCAAAATTGTCTGATTTTTAGAAGTAGCAGTGGGGATGTCCATGTTTGCAGGTGGGTATGGGTGAAAAGGGTTGGGAGATAATCACCAGATATTAAGATAACAGTACATCATCTAAGTTGATGATTATGTAATGAAATACTCGATCAATCATGTGATATGTCCAACATTGCTGGGAAACAAAGTTAAAAAATTTCATCTCTTCCTCTTGTGAATACCAGATGAACTAAAAGGCCCACTGGCAATACTAAGAAATACGAATGTCTTCAATTACCATGAACACAATTATTGAGAAACTTGAAGCCCTGGAAGTGAAATTCCGGCAGGGTTTGGAAGATGGAACAATCCTGAAGGTTTTGAAGGCAAACAAACACGAAATGGTGAGTTGAATATCTGTATGTTTCAAGGACTGGTTATAAGATGAAACAGGTGGAACTCTTTAGCCATGGGTCTAGTAGTGATCCCGGCATCAAGTCGGCATTCAGGGACCAGCCATTTGTCGGTTCCCTGATCATGGACTGGCAAAAGCACAGGAAGAGTGGAGACTTTCTGGAATGGCAGCGGGAGGCTTTGATAAAGTATGACAGGTCAAAGGTGAGTCAGATTTACATATATTCCGGAGGTCTTCTCTGATTTTAAAGTAGCAGAAAACAGTCCCTCAAGCCCCATCCACTGTGCTGGAAGGGCAATATATAGCATACCTGGGACAACCGGCACCAACCTCAAGCCCGGCACCCGCAAGGACATCGTCACCGGCACCCTGGCCCAAAACTGTACCAGCACCACGATCTGTGCTGGTGCCACCTTCTGAACCCACACCAGTAGATACGTCGATGCCAGTGGACCAACTGACGCCCGCAAGAGAAACTACACACGCACTGGTCCCACAACCCAACCCCATGGAAATCGATGCGACGCTGGCGCCGGTGCAACCAACTCCAGCACCGGTCGCAGTGGTTGCATCGGCAGTACCTTGGGTTCCGCCAGCTGTTGAGGAAGCTACCTCAGGACTACCACGAGTCACGTTAGAGCTACCGGGAAATGTTAGCCTGCCGCCACATCCCGATAGACGAGGAGCGCCACCGGCCTCGGCAGAAAACTCGGCGCCTTCCCGACACCAGCCCAGCCAGCCCTCTGCTCACATGCCGGACCCAAAATTAGCCAGCCCAAGTTGCCCAAGAAGGAGAGCAGCAGCAAAGCCAGTCATGCCGTTCCTGCTGGTCATTGACTCGGGATCAGCATCGGACAAGTACAATCCAACTTCAGATGTAGACAGGGGGAATAAAAAAGGGAAAGGAAGGGCAATTGGCAAGGGGAAGGCAAGGGCACATCCAAAAGGCAAGGGGAAAGAAAAAGCCTATACAACAGCTGGCGAGGAGACCCAGACCGAGGCACCGAGGCAACTGACATGCAAGATGTATCGATGCCGGCTTCCTGAAAAAAGTGGCAGGCTCAACTATCTACCATGTGACCACTGTGAACGAGCAGACTGGGATTGTCATGAAGCAATAGGAGGGGGAGCGTGTTTCAATTGCTGGCGCCTGAAGATGAAGTGCTCCAATGTGACCAGCATGGAGACCCAGGATTGGAGGCACCGGTACATCAGACCCTCCAACAACATCTTCACGCTCCCACGGGGAGTGGAACCTTCTAACAAGAGGAAGTGGACCGACATAGATACTATGGATGACGAAGACGAGCCGCCTGCCAAGCACCAGGTTCCTGCAAAGAAATCTGACAGTGCTGCAAGCAGGGCACTGGCAGTACCAGCAAGGTAAGGACATCCAGCACCGGCCCCTCATAATGTCCGGCCACCACAATCTCCTGTCGCTAGCCCTTCATGGATTGACTCCCTCATGAGTCGATACGAACAAAGTAAGTCTATTTCACTTCACTTACCCAATTCTGCTGACCTTGGTTCTCAGTGCAGGAGGAAGCTGACTTTTGGGACCACACACTCACACATACCAGTGCACAGTTTGATGAGTTCCACGGCAATGTGGCAACCTGACTCACACAATTGGAAGGCAAGATGTGCTTGTTAACCAGCCAACTCAACACAATCATCACAAGGGGCTCGACACAGTTATCGCAGCAGCATGGAGATGCAGCCGAGTGCCTGGAAAGGTTGGAGTCAGTAGTAGACTGGCTGACCTGGAAGGTGAGTGAGATTGCCAAGTACCTCAGCCTTGCCAATGATGACGGCCTCTGGGTGCAAACTCACCCTCCCATCGATGAACCCCTATCAGCGGAAGCGGTCTTCATTGGGCTGCCTGGTCCCCATCTCCCCTCTGCTCCACAACAAGGAGTCACCATGCAATTGCCAGAACTGGCACTCAATCTGACACGAATGCCATCTCCCACAGTCCCCTCGCCCCACAAACCCATAGCTCCCACCAATACATCGCCCTCCTCCCCACCATCCCCTACCAGTATGCCACTCTCAGCGCCCACACCTGCATCTGTGTCCTTGGCCCCAGTGCCTGCAAGTCCGATCGGCACATCACTCCCAGCAACAACTCCTCCCACTGGCACAATGCCCATGGCAGCCATAGTTCCTACTGGCACCATGCCCACAGCATCCATCATTCCCACTGGCTCCCTCCCTCCCATGTCTGAAATGATCAATGCTGACTCCCCTCCAATTCCAGCTGCTCCTGGCCCCATCCTGGAACTGCCACTGGCCACTACCCCTCTCACTCCCATACCACACCCACCTCCTGCTTCCCTCACAACACAGGCTCCCCCTCTTGCCTCTGGATCATTGCTAGGAGTGGCATACCCATTCACATATGCCAGCGCCCCCGTAACTCCACAATTGGTAAGGGATTCAGCATTCTGGTCCAACTGGCCTCCCGTCCTACAATATTCCCTGATCATGATTGTGGGGCTTTCACCATGGTCGCCCTCTGTCCCCCTCCCAAATCATCTCTCGCCTGAGTCGTCTTGCTGGTTGAGGACGGCACCGGCCTCCCCGGTCACCCGCTTGTTGGCAAAACTGCCGGCATCAGACCAGATGGACACAAACCCTTAGACAGATTTTATGAACAAATAATTTGTATGTTAATAGTATATATATTGCCATTGCTACAAAATCCACAATCATTATCATTAAGGGATGGTCACCAGGCCAGCACCACATGTCAGAGACTGCCGGGGTTGCTTTCTCAAGGTTTATAATGGTGATTTGGTTTGTGCTGTCTGCGACCATGAACCTGGTTTGTGAATTGTTGAGCTTCTTCACTTGCGAGCTGATCCGATGTTTTGTGCTGCCGGGTTTTGATAGCTTTGCTGCTGCCAGCGTTGCCGGAAACATCGTCCATGTGAAGTAAGATGGGGTCAACTTCTCCACCGGCCACTGCTTCTTCATTATCTCTCCCAGTAGACATCGGTGATACGAGGGCCATTGCCGGTGCCGGCACAACATATTGTGGCTCTCCGTCATTGGGTCCATTGATTGGTTCTCCAGGACATATTCCAACTCCCAGGAGGTTGTTTGCCGTTGCCTGGTTAACTATGATCATATTTTGCAATGTAGTATCCTGTGGCATTGTGTTTGATGCCACAACTGGACTCCTGTCCCCTTCGACATTTGTCTGGCAGTACGCCGCTTCTGCGGCCAGCATGCTCGGTGATACTCTAGAATCACATGCTGTGCCCACCTCTCACGTTTGTGTGAAACCCCGCAAATCCTGGACAGTATCTGTCATCTCCTGAATGTTCTCCAAATGCAGGGAACTATGATCACTTCCTCCAGGAGCAATATTACTGTCCAAATCCCACCCAGCGGTGCTCCAGTCCTCATTGCGCTTCTGTTTCTGCTTATCCCTCACTTGGCTTTTGGTTTTCTTTTGTTGCTTATTCTCTGGGCCTGGGGCATCCTCATAGATAGCAGGATGGTATTGACCCCATTTCAATTCATAAACTCGAAACTGGAAAACATCACCAGGTGCCTGTTCCTGCCGATCCTTAATGTGTTGCAGAAACCACTGTATCTCCTCTTTCTTCATGTTTCGTGGATCACGGAATGTGAAATTTGCGGGGAGATAATGAGGCTCTACGAAGATCCCTGTATTTCGTGTTAGGCTGCCGAAAGGTATGTGCTTGCACCGATTGCCGGTTGCAATTGCTACATTCTTAGCCATGGCGGGGTTTGACAAGATCTCGATGACATACTGTATTGGCTATTCAGGTACCGACGCATCATGTCCTCCAGCTCCTCTTTTTTCATCTCCATGATTGGTATGTCTGGCAAGACTGGAAAGCCATCGGCACCTGTGCCGATTGTGTGATGTGCCACTTGGTCAGGCACTTCATCCGGGACCGGCCTCGCCGGCGCCTGGCCCTTCATCCACTGCAGGTCCTTTATATAGTCCCCTAGTTGGTGGAGTAGGCACTTTATTGAATCATCATGTAGCTGTAGGAATGTTGGTGCATCAATGCCCATATTCTCTGCCATGTTCTCATATCTAACCACATGTCAATAGCCAACATCACTTCTTTTGTTGCTGACTACTCACACCTCTACAGCGAATTTTCCATCAGGGCAAATATACTCCCACAGTGTAACCATGAAGACTCCCATCTCCAGCCAGGATTTATTCGACCATTGTTTTACTTGATTATATGAGTTCTTTTTCACCAATCTGACATAGGTGCATCAGTCTCTCCCACATGGCAATATCACTGGCACTCACTTTTGATGCATTTCGATATCATTTCCTTCCTGTTTGAATCGCTCTACCTCATTCCGGATTGCCTTCTTCTGTTCATCAGCCATCTGCTCATATACTAATTTTGCAGCCTTTGTGCAGTTTCGAAAATATTCTGGGCTCGACAGATCAAGTGTTTCAACATCCAGCATGTGCTGGAGTTCTGCTTCTACCACCTCCCTGTGTTTCTTGAAAACTACCTCAATATAGGTAGTGTGGACAGTGCTTCTGTCAGCCTTCACTGTTGAATATGGTCGCCAATTGTTGACAATCCATTTTCCAAGCTCCTTCAAAGAAATTAACAATGTTTTCATGAATATGCATTCAATTGTTATGAACCCCAATTCTCATCCATTAAGCTTTCGAGCCCTGGTTACAAGGCATTCTTGGTGGGCCCAGACCAGTTGGTTCACCTCCCAATCCAATCGGACACCCCCTCACGAGCTCATTCCTCCAGACTACCCCTCTGCCAGTCTCCATTCAAGAGCCCAATAACCAATTCTTCATACACATTTTGTCCTCCTGTCTCATCATTAATCATTCCCCCCAAAACCCAGACCTTCTGCCACTTTGATTGTTTTGCTATCCCTAGTTGTCCAGATGCCTTACAGACACTCCTCATTTTGAAATTCACTGTAGTTTCACTATAGTTTCAGCTCTCACTTGACTCTGATAATTGTTTCAAGGACTTTCAATTTCTAGTTACTTGACTACCTATCCCTGGATCCTTATCCTGACTGCTAATATATAAGTAGACTACTTCCAGTCAGTCCGTGAGAGAGGCACTTAGTTGGCCATCACAGGACAATAGTGACTGGTGGATTGCAGAGGCTGGATTAGTTCATTTCCAGGATACTTTCTTCAATCCTTATGTACATTGCTGGAGCATTCTGAAGTGAACAGTGAACTATTGGATGCACTTTGTGGCTTTGACTTCAATGTTCTAACCTCAACAGACTTTAGCTCCAATCGCGATATAGATGTGCATTGGTGCCTGGACCAGCTGGGTAAACTGGTGGGTGCATGGGTGTTCTGGAATCCTACGTGCTTATTTCCGAGGTGCAGCGGCCCTCTTCTTTGATTCGAACTCATAGTACTTCGGAATGGGACAACATGCTCCTCTCAAAGCTAGCGCAGAGGCGGCGCAAGGCAAAACTACTGGTAATCACTTGTTGCCTGTCGCCAATTTAGCAGATGTGTTAACGCCTCCCCCATAGGATTTTGACAACTACAAACCAGTGGATAAGGGTGATGCATTTTTCTTGCTTGGGTATGGTGAGAATACTGTTGCTGTGGTGATTAACCTTGGTGAGGGTTGTGTCTGGTGTTGCTCCCAAAAGCTTCAACGGGTTTGGCCTTCCTTACGACACCCTCCCGTCTCGACGAACGTCGATGATGATGACTATTGGAACTGGTTCATGCCACAACAATGTACTGCATAGCAGTTATAGTCCCTGTATTTGTGATAGGAAAAGTTACAGCCAAGCCTTCGTTGTATGCCGCCAATCAGCTTGAGGACATGGGCGGAGGTGGTGTGGGGAAGCGTGTATGTTTTTGTTCGCCTTCTATACACAGACGGTCCCAAACGCATTAGGCCTGGGTCACAGTTGACTTTCCAAGTGGAATAACTTTGCTAGCTCATGCTTTCCCTCCATCATAGCCCACTTGACGGGCAAAAGTATATACACCATGAATAGGTTAGCCTGTCAAATGCCGATACAAGACTTTTGAGGGTGGGTAGTGGAAAAGTGTGTCGAATGACATTTCGGCATATGGACAGACAAATGTTACGGCTAAGGATGGTTGACGCTGTACAGTCAGAGTGTCGGGAGAAGAACCCAGGGAAGCAGAAACAGGATGTGCACAGATTTACTGTCAGCGAGTTACATTGCGAACTGCCGCTGTTGGTAGAGGGCCGATTCGGGAGTGGTGGATAAGGTTGTCCCTTACTGACGGAGGCGCAAATTCACAGGACATATTTGGTGAGAGAAAAGGGACGATATGGCAAGTAGCCCCGTTCAGAGTCCGTAGTAGCTGGTACGTCTAAAGTTGAGTGAGACCAGAATCCTGCCACTAACCTTTCTTACAATGTCCAACCACCTCGTCAAAGCATTCGTCGAAACTCTCAAGGTGTCAAGGAAACAAGAATCCCAGTTTCTTCACTTGTGAGCCGGGAAACTGTAGCGGAATGGACTACTTCGCAGCAAAGGCTACTAGTTGTTTGGATATGGCTGTTACGACTATTTGGGGACGATGATGCCACTTAACGCCCAGTATCACAGGACACATGCTTCTGACAGGGCTCATGGTGTGCAGTACGACATTGCCCTACCTCATCTTCTCTTGCGCTTCCATCGTCCGCCTCTACTCCGTTGCCCATCGCACCCTATCGACTATCGGTTCCTCCTTGGGTCCTCGCGGCCATGCCACTCTTGGGCTTCTGGAAAAAGCTGGTGAACTTGAAGGATGATCCTTCTCCTGAAAAGCCTGGTACGCATGCCATGGCACCCTTAGAAGGGATCGGACCACTGATAAGCTTTGTTTCCTATCGTACACTTTTTTGCATACACCGTAGAGTCACCCGGGGAAAGGGGATCCAAGAAGAGACAAGCCACCAATGCGAAATCGCAATTTTCTCGGCCTGCCGCTACCGGCAAAGCTCACACGGGCACACAGATTGAGGACAAGAACTTCACTATAACACCACGTGCGGCCACTATAATACTCCAGAAAGATCATTCCACTCACCGAGGACCTCGATAGACTCCGGTACTGGCTTCTTTCAGAATGCCAAGGATATCACGATCAACCAACCTGCGATGATTGACAAATCTCAAACTATATACAATGTGATGCAAGGAAAGACAGGTACGGCCCTTGCCCACTGAACCCGCTACTGGACCTGATTCATTTGACCACTCGTTTAGCCCTCGAAGTCCTTTCGCAGGAAATGACGAAAGGTGCTGACGTTGACTCCTCCGCCCGATGGCCTCCTCCTTTATGTTACCCCGGTACTCGCGTCTCCCTCACCACCAAAATCCAAGAGTGGCTTTTCGACGATAATCGCATGTGGGACTTTCTCTGGCTGCATGGACCTGCTGGTGTCGGCAAGTCCGCAGTCGCACAGACCATCGCTGAGTTCGCTCTCGAGAGGGGCGTGCTAGGAGCCGCATACTTCTTTTCGCGGCCCAACGAACGCGATAACTACCTCGAGGTCTTCATCACTCTCGCATACCAGCTTGCTGTCCGCTTCCCCGGCTACCAGCCCCTTGTGGCCAAGACGTTGGCTGCGGATCCGGACCTGCTGAAGAAATCACCCAACGTTCAGTTCAAACGGTTGATTGTCGAACCGCTCTCATCGCTGGCCCACGAGCGGAAGCGCGTCATAATCTTGGACGGATTGGACGAATGCAACGGGAAAAAAGCTCAGCTAGAGATCGTTGAACTCATCAACAACCTCATCCTCACCAAGACCTCCCTTCCAATTGTCTGGATGATATGCAGCAGACCAGAGTGGCATATCAAGCGAGCCTTCTCCCGAGCTGACTATCCCGTTCAATGTTGGCGGGAGGAGCTCCCGATTGACACGGACGAGGCTAGAAGTGACACGGAGATTTTCATTCGTGCACGATTCAAGGAGATACACGATAAATACAGAGGCCATGTCGAAGAAATCAATGGTTCCTGGCCGTCCGAAGATGCTATCGCGGAGCTCATTGACAAGGCTTCCGGGCTGTTTGCACTCGCGAGCACCTCTCTCATGTATATCGAGAATCCTGAATCCGACGACCCAGAAGGATGTCTCAGGGAGGTTCTTGCAGTTCTCAAGCACTCGCATATAACTGGGTCACGAAACCCCTTACGGGATCTTGACTTACTGTACACTCGTATCCTTTCCGATGTCCCTGATGACCTCTGGCCCACAACACATCGAATTCTCGTAGCCTCTACCTTCCACTGCAAGCCAAGATGGGGACGCGCACAGCGGTCCTTGGCAGTGCAGGCAATCTGTAATTTCCTGCACATCACTCGTGCCGCCTTTTATGCCGCCATGCGCAGACTCCATTCCATTGTGATCATCCCAGAACCTGATGATGCCAATGAGACACCCCTACGCTTCTACCATGCCGCTTTCCTCGATTATCTGACTAATCCGAGTCGATCGGGGCGTTTTTCCATTGGAAAGCTTATAAAAGCAGCAGATTCGACTGTGCCGGCCAACTTTCGAGGTTTTGTATTGTCGGGTTTACGAAGTCTTCAATCAGACATGGCGCTTGCCTTGGTCGCACAGAGCCTCAAAGAGATACGAGGCAGTGAGGAGATCAGCCATGCGGTGAAACAGGCACTGAGCTGGCCATCCCAGGACAATGGCGACAACTGGCAGAATGCATATAGTGCATTGCATGGGTTTCGGGAGGTTTTCTTCGATCTTTTGTGTACGCTATTGGCATATTCCGGAGCGGACGATGAACTATTGGATGCGCTTCGTGGCTTTGACTTTAATGTTATATCCTCAACATGCAGTGGCTCTTCGGATGGGCTTGAGGGCGCGGAGTGGTATCTGCGCTGCCTGGGTCGATTGGTGAGTTTGTGCGTATCCTAGAATCCTATATGCTTATTCCCACACCGCAGCTGCCTTCCTCTTTGGTTCGATCACGTAGTACTTCGGAATGGGACAACGCACTCCTTTCAAAGGTAGCAGAGAGGCGGCGCGACGCCAAGCCACTGGTAATTACTGTTGCTTGTCTCAATTTATCAAAAGCGGTGACGCCTCGCCTATAGGATTTCCACAGTTACAAAGCAGTGGGTGATGTGGTTTTCTTGCTTGGGTATGGCGAGAATACCATTGCTGTGGTGATCAATTTTGATGAGGAAAATGCGGAAATGGATCTCTTCTATTGTTGCTCCCAAAAACGGCTTCAACAGCTTTGGCCTTCCTTAAGACACTTTCCCAATTCATTGAACACGAAGGAGCATTGGAGATGGTTCGTGCCAGAGTAATCTGTCTTAAACTCACAGTCCCTGTATTTGTGATAGCTATTACTGGTATTTGTTGCACACCATTGATCAGCTTAGGAGCTCCCGAGTGTGGAGGGGAAGGTTCAAGGCGATGATAATAAAATGAATTGGGAACCTTTGGAAACTAAGGTGGAGACACCGGAGAGTGAGGAAGCTGGTGAATAAATTATTAGTCCTCAATGCGACAAGGCGGGATGTGTGGCTTGGCGAGATCACCTACGTTGGATTCTTAGGGTCATATGGCCATCCACCGCATATCATCGAGCACTTCCCTCATATACATTGAGAATCCTGAACCCGACGACCCTGAACGCTGTATCTCGCACTCGCACATAACTGGGTCGCGAAACCCCTTGCGGGATCTGGACCTACTGTATACCCATATCCTCTCCGACGTCCTGGTGACCCGTGGCCCATCACACATCGAATTCTTGTAGCTTCTACCTTTCGCTATGGCGAACCCTTGGAAGTGCAGGCAATCTGTACTCTATTGAGCATCACTCGTGCCACCTTTTATGGCGCCATGACCGGGTTCCATTCCGTTGTGATCATCCCAGAATCTGATGATGCTGCTGAGACGCCCCTACACTTTTATCATGCCGCCTTCCTCGATTATTTCACCGGCCCAAGTTGGTCGGGGCTTTTTTCATTGGAAAGCTTCTGCACGGAAATCACGCTTGGCCGTAGCCACCAGCCACCGAGATTTTGTGTTGTCAGGTTTACGAAGTCTCCAGTCAGACATAGCACTTGTCTTGGTTGCATGAAATGTCAACGAGATACAAAGCAGTCTGGCAGGAGATCAGCCAGTCTGAAAGGGACATCGAGCTGACCATCCCAGAGCCATGGCAGCAACAGGCAGAATGCAAACTCTGGATTATATCGTTTCAGGAGAGGTTTTTTCAACCCTTTATGAACGCTATTGGAGAATTTAGAAGCAGATGCCGAACTAGTGGATGCGTTCTAATGTTCTATCTGCAACAGGCAACAATTCAGATATACGAATGGACGTGAGCTGGTTTTGGACTAACTGAATAAAATGGTGAGTTTGTGAGTGTTCTGAATCCTACATGTTGATGCTCATACCACAACGGTTCTCTTCTTTGGTTCGAACTTGTAGTACTTCGGAATGGGATGGCACACCCTTCTCAGCACTAGGAAACGGGTTAATCGTCTCCGATTTATCAAATGTATTGATGCCTCGCCCGTAGGATTTCGAGAAACAGAATCCGGTGGATGGGGGTAACGCATATTTCTTCGCTGGGTACGGCGAGAGTACCATTGCTATAATGATTAGCATTGCTGGCGCTTCGATTGCGTGTTGGTCGCAAGAGGAGCTTTAACAGGTTTGGCCTTGCTTATGACACTTTCACATTTCATCCAACATCGATGAGGATTTGCACACTAGTTCATTCTACAACGCGCTATCTTTTAGCTGCAGTCTTGTATTTGCAATAGGTATTACCGGTCCCTGTATCAAACCATCGATCAGTTTAATGGTTTTCTTGCGGAAAAAGGGAATTAAGAAGATGATGGAATAACAGCGCGTTTGAGCACCCACTCTCATATTGGCTGTGCCTTTCCGTGGACACCCACGGTGTACTACATACTGTGCATAGCTCTGCGTGAGCTATTTTTCGTCTTCACATGTCCGGAATGTCATTAGGACAGCGACACAGGAACAACCTTCCTGATGCCAAGTTCCTGCGTTTGATTTGGATCACACACCGTGGGAAGAAATATCGGCATGTGCCGTTCGCTGTGGTTAGCGCTGGGGTCTCCAACCACGGTCGTGCACAACGACCATTATGGTTGCGCCGACGTATCCAAAACCCCGGCGGCGGCTGGTCGGCCAACCCCTGCTGTATGCGATTTCGATGTTTGCCAGTCTTGGTGTCTTTCTTGTGAGTATGTCATTAGCACGCGACGCATCTTCTGACTTCCTTGAGTAGTTTGGATATGACCAAGGGTGCGTCATGTAGTAGCGTTAATTCACACCAGGGGGTCTTACTCTTTAAACTGGCTATCCAGAGTAATGTCTGGACTTATCACTGGCCCTCACTTCATCCAATTCTTCGCAAAACCAAGTGCTATTCGAGTAGGGACAATGGTAGCAGTATTAGAGATTGGTGCATTCGGTGAGACTGAGGCTATCTCATAACTTGCAACTTCCAGCTGAGCTCATTTACACACAGCAACCTCGATCGCAGCCGGAAGAGTCGGGGACATCATCGGTCGGAAGGGAACCTTGTTCGCCGGTGCGGTTATGTTCACCTTGGGAGGCGCCATACAAACGTTTACCATCGGCTTCTGGTCAATGGTACTGGGGCGTATCACCAGTGGTTTTGGTGTTGGCCTTCTATCGTGCGCTCGGTTCCATCATTCGTCTCTCCAAGCTAATCCACTTCTTTCACAGGACCATTGTACCTATTTATCAAAGTGAAATATCGCCTCCAAATCATGTGCGTTCTCATTCCGTCATTCGTGCTATTGGTGGGCCTGACCGTTGTTTAGCGGGGTGCGCTAGCGTGCGCCGAATTCACTGGCAATGTATTTGGATATGCTTTTTCTGTCGTATGTCCTCCGTTGGCCGACTCCGAAACTTAACCTTGAACCCCTCTTCAGTGGACGGATTATTTCTGCTCTTTCATCGATTCAAGCCTTTCCTGGAGGATACCCCTATTCATTCAATGTGTGATTGGTGCTATCCTCGCCTTGGGGTCATTGGTGATGCCGGAGAGTCCGAGGTGAGTATCTATTTGGACGGTTCTGTATCTGTGTGCACTGACCTTGGGTCTAGGTGGCTCATTGACAATAGTCGGGATGAAGCTGGCATGCGTGTGATAGCTGATTTGCATGGCGGAGATCTTAACGATCTCACGGCCCAAGCAGAATTCCAGGAGATCAAGGATAAAGTCGTTCAGGAGGTATGAAAATTCTTCTGCTTGCTTGTGTTAGATAAACTGATCCATTCATTAGCGCGAATCTGGTGAAGAGCGAACTTACCGGATGATGTGGCGAAAATACAAGCAACGCGTCCTTCTCGCTATGTCTTCACAGGCTTTCGCACAACTTGTAAGCAATATTCTGTGCCACCGCCATTGAGAAGCTGACACCATTGGCACGCAGAATGGCATTAATGGTGCGCTGCGAGTTTTCTAATTAAGACTCTAAATCCTGATACCACTATCTGCTTCAGTGATTTCCTATTATGCCCGTGAGTGTCTCTTTGATACAGAATCTCTTTCGCTGACATGGTCTCCGGTTAGCTCGCGTATTTGAAGGTAAATTCATATCATTCGTCCCACCTTGGATGTGACGTTGACGTATCACCAGAGGCTGGCTGGCGCGGCCGTGATGCAATTCTTATGACTGGTATCAACGCCATAGTCTATATTCTCAGCACGCTTCCACCGTAAGTCTTAATCATATCAATGGTTGCATACTCACGAATGGCAACAGATGGATACTGGTAGATCGATGGGGTCGTCGTCCTATCCTATTATCAGGCGCAGCTGTGGTATGTCGTCTTAGTCCCCTAAGTAGCACAGCAATAAATGATGGGTTTAGATGGGTGCAGCGTTATGCGCCACTGGATACTGGATGTACTTGGACAAACCGTGGACTCCAAACGCCGTCGTGGCGTCCGTCATTATCTTCAACGCCGCATTCGGTTATAGTTGGGGACCTATTCCATGGCTCTACCCACCTGAGGTTCGCAGTAACTGTTTTAGTTAATGAAATGGGTTACACTCACCACCCGTGTAGATAATGCCCCTCACGGTACGCGCAAAGGGCGTTTCACTATCAACTGCGACAAATTGGGCGTTCAATTGGCTAGTTGGGGAAACTACACCATACCTCCAGGAAGTCATTGAGTGGAGACTATATTATATGCATGCATTTTATTGCGCTTGTAGCTTTGTTCTTGGTACGCGTTTTGTTCTTCGGCCCTCCAGACATGTATTGACCATTTATTTTTACCAGTATATTTCCGTGCGTCTTGAAACACAGATTGATGCTGTCAATCGCTAACAATTGCTTGCAGTCTACCCAGAAACAAAAGGCGTTCCACTGGAAGAGATGGACGCTGTCTTCGGCGAACGTAAGCAATCTCCTTTCTACGTCCACTGTTGCGACGTGGCCTAATAATAACCGCGACCCCACAGAACCATTCAGAGATCACCTGCCACTCCGGTCTTCCGTAGAAATGTCACCTATATCAAATGAACGCGTATACCCGCCCAAGTCTCACGATGCTGATGGAGGTGGATACAGTAGGGGTGGTCGAGACAATTGGTTGTCGCGTGTGATGGGTGGTGGGAGTGGGAGTGGACGTAAAGCGACGTCAAAGTATACGCCGTTGTCTAGTGGAGAAGGGGATGACGAAGAGTTGAGACGGCTGAAGGGGCATGAAGAAGGCGAGGGCGACGAGGATGAGGGGTCAGAAGGGTTTGAAGTTGTCGAGGCACAGAGATCTGGCTCTGGTAGTGGTTCCCGAGGGAGTTGATCCTTCTGTCTCAAAATATAGACCTCGTCCAGCATCCTACCCACCATGCCCATCGAGTCCAGCTATGACTCTCTGACAATGTGTTATTCTATTTGTCTCTAGTTGTAATTACGCATGTACTTAGTTCCGTATATAACCTTTTATTACTTTCGTTACCTGCGGTGCTACGTAACTCGTGCCTTGCGGCTTGCTTTTTCTTTGTTCATTCATTAGGAATTAATGTTGACCTTGATTTCATTTCAGTGATAAAATGACATTGAGAATATGGAGCTTGGTGACTTGAGGTTCTGGATGAAGGAAAGATTCAACAGAGTAAAGCGAAACAAGGTCCCTTGAAGGCTGTTGCTGTATTCGTTGTTATTGACTCATTCTTAAAAAACCTGGGGGCCATGCAACGAACAGTCCGTCGTCTTTACATAGTCATATTCATGCTCATGGTTATCCGAAAGAGCTTCAAGAGGTCTTAGTGTCGGTGAATTCAGAGAACCAGATCTCCAAAATCTGGACAGAGCAGAGTATGTAATTGTGATGTCCCTGGCTGGCGGATGATGATCAAGCAACGAAGTTGTCAAATGCATCGGATGCCGCACTCGGCTGCCGTACATCCTCGCACATCAAATGCTCCCCTTTCGCCTCATATATCTGCCATAGCTAGGACGCAATTTTCAAGGACGTTTCCGACATGATAAGACCAGGTGTCGGGGAATAATGAATCGAGATAATGCCATATGAAGCAAGCTCTTGAAACATGTGGTTAATCGGTTGCACTCCACACTGACACGCGGTGATAGGCGTTATTTAGGCGTATCCTGGTGCGTTCAGCCATTCGAGTCTGTATCCAGGTAATAAAACACTCTTTCGGAGATTTTGAAAGAAGGTGTAACGAGCAGACGTCACGACCAACGACCAATGGCTGGTAAGAATCCGTCAGTTGGTGTGGATCTTACCGGCGACGATACCAATACCTTCGCGAATGGAAGTTGAAAGGCATCTATTTGCGTCAGCTTGTGGGGAGCATTGCCTAACGACAAAAGGTTGACTTCTCGTTGCAATTGGGGCTCGAGAGGAGCTGGAAGACCGCAAATTGCCCAACCCTACCCCTTTCTCTCGTAAAACAAGTTCCCGGGTAAAAAGGCCTGGCAGGGCAGAGCTTCAGGTTGTGCGTAGCCTGTGTATACACGACGCTGTACTGCAGGGATGTTTATTGGATGTCAGACATCGTTGGCAGCTTCGGGATAACCGAGGGTTAGCACTTCTCGCCACGCCAGTCCCGTGGTACTCAGGCGGAACGACCAGAGCGTGTGCGAGGGTACACGGGAGCAGAACTCAGAGGCACGGAACCAATCCCACTGGAGGGAATGCGCTCTCGATGTGTGCCAGGGCGAGTCACAGGACGCGACTAAGGGAAGAGAAGCGGGAAGTGGAGTGAGACCATGTGAGTTTACAAATTGACGGGAATGGGAAGTTCCCTTTCCTCTTGCGCATGATTGGCCCCAGCTGGGCGTATGTATCTCGGACATTTGTTTCCAAGGTGAGTCTTGACTCTTGAGATGTTTTCGTTGGTGTCAAGACACCCACTGGAGCGCGTTTGTGGAAGCTCCATCAAAGGCGAACCGATACCTTTCGCGTTTGTACGGGTGCATCAAAAACCTTGTTCTGATCCCGGACGTCCACTTATCCATGTCACTCAAGGACTCCAATCCCATCGAAATTCGGAGCAATCGCCAGATAACAGACGGTTGCACATGACAACAATCCTTGATTCCGCGGTCCCAGGACGCGTGGGTTCAATTACCAATCACACGGCGGCACGCGTGTATCTTGTGTTCTAATATATCAAGCCTTGTCGCGCTGTAAAATTCTTTTTCCTCACGGTACGCGCGGGTACTTCTGCGCGAGAGACTGTCGTAATGACGTCGAAGCTTTTGGAGTTGAGGTGTCGGAAGCGGGGCTTAGAGAATTGATGGACCTGTCCATGTCAGTGGACAAGTATATCCGACATGGGGGGCGCTTGGCGCTTTAACTGCGGCAGTTGCGGCAAAAAGTAAACCTTTCCTTCTAGGTCCATTTTCCTCTTTCGTTTTCGAGACTAGCTCTCACAATAAATGCTAAAGTCAGAAGCGGAGCGCCCGGAATATTCATTCAAGGACGGGACTAAATACTGGGAGCTGCGGGGGTGACCACGTAAGGATGTCGCAACGACTTCAAATGTTCTCGAAACCACCCAAGCATCAAAATTTGGAGTGGGAGCGTACATTCCAAACATGGCACGGTTATCATTGTCAGACCTGGGCATCACATCACCCAATACAAAAAGATTTCCAGGACCCAGATCTCGTGTTGGATCCCAATCAATCGCCTGGTGTAATTGAAATGGCTCTCTCACAGGATCTGCCCCCCTAAGGGAATAATGGGTTGGCGAGCAAACTTTGTGGTATTTTTGGCGTTGGCGAGGGGTGGCATATTTATTGTGGATACCCGTGTCTGTGGTTGAGTTTCCCCTCTTTTCATTCCCTCCCGAGTCTTTACCCGAAACGCACTTTCAATCCCTTTTTCAAGGCGATTTTTGGGTTAGCGGATTCTCTTATTTTCAATCTGTCTTTATCTAACTATCTATCTGAACGGCACACGCACATCGTTCCTCATTAGCACTGTCAGTGCATCACACTCGTTTGATTAAATTATCGATATATCTCACCTCACCTCTCCCATCTTTCATCTGTTCTTTCTATCTTGATCTTTCCAACACCTGGAAAAAAGGAGCCAGGGACATCTTCTTTCCTTTCACCACCCGTCAACCAACTTGAGCAACAAAAAAAAAAAATGCCTACATTCGCACAACGTCGACTCCACGTCCACCCGCACCTCCCTATCACGCGCCGTTCTCCCTCCTCCCCCAACGTCGTTTCTCCACGCGAACCGGCGCTCATTAGTCTTCCAATTCCAGTCCCCTCTGTCCCGGTCTTGAATCCCATCCTCACGCCTCTCATAGCGGGGATAAATCAACCAGTGCAGACGAGTGTTCCTCAGAATCCGGATCCTGTTACGATACCTCCTGCTGAGCCGACGACTGCAATTGGGTCACAGCCCACCTCTGGGAGTGGGGATGGAAATGGTAATGGTAACGGGAATAGTAGCGGGAATGGCAACGGGAATGGTAACGGGAATGGTAACGAGAACGGTAATGGGAATGGGAATGGCGAAGAGAATAACGGGAATGGTGGATCGACCGGAGGTGGTGTTAGCAGCGGTGGAGACCCGGCGCCAGGGGCGTCAGGACAACCTACGGATGGTTCTTCTCCCACCTCTGGTGGTAGCTCAGCTGGCGCAGGATCAATTCCATTACCTAGCGGAAGCATGGGCACAAGTAACACCGCACCTTCGTCCAATCCAACCTCCGGCTCGAGCTTTTTGTCGGATCCAGAGAAGGTGCCTGTCAATGCAGGAAATGACCCTAGCGAGGAGGGGTCTACTACGAGACTCGTATCTGACTCTATTTGGCACAGTGGGACAGTGTCTAGTGGTTCGACGAACGGGATCAGCGTTGGTATCCCTAGCGTGTCTGGGGCACCTCGTAATACTGAAGGTAGTGGGGATGGCGGTGTTGGTGGCGGTGGTGATGGTGGAAATGTGGAAGGGACGGGTGCGACTAATCAGGGAGGGCAACATCGACTTTCTAGCGGTGCGATTGCAGGGATTGTGATTGCGATCCTTCTCGTTATCGTGGCAGTCAGCATCATGCTGCTTCGTCGCCGTTGGCTGTCGCGACGCAGTGAACGCAGGGAGCAGTGGTGGTTCTCTAGGAACCATACACCTCAGACTTATGCGGACAGGGCGCATGGGGATATTGGTATTGGTGGTGGTGTGGGTGGGAATGTGAAGAAGAGGAAGAGCGTGAGGAGCAGTTTCGAGACTACAGTGGATCATAGTCAAACCCCGCGTTTGGATCTGGATTTCGATATCCCGGCGTTGCCGCCAATGGCAGAGCTGCGTAGGGAACCTGTGCTCGTGAACGTCGACAGTCCGGTTAGCCCCAAGATCACGGTTTCCAAACCCAACTCCACAACGACCCCAGAGAGCAGGTTTTCAGTCGGGACAGTTAGCAGTGTTGAGAGTGATGGACACGGTCAATGGCTTATCGTCAACCGGAACAGTCTCTTGGTACCCGAAATCGGCACGCCCATGTCTGTGCGACCATTCTCGCCCACCGAGTCTTTCGCTTTCCCGAAACCGCCAACGGATAAGAGCTCGGGTGATTGGAGTTCGCAATTCTCGAGGCCGGCGAGTTCATACACGTTGAACGCGAGTGTGGTGGGTGGTGCTGCTAATGGCCTGAGGGGCGCAGGTCCGGATATTGCGGAAGAGGTTCCTGGCTTGCCTGTGCCTAGCCCTGTGGCGAATCCTTTCAGCGATCCCGACCCGATTGCACTGCACGCAGCTGCTGTTGCGGCTTTGGGTATTCCTACCGGGGCTACTGCGACTGAGACTGAGAAGAAGGATCCGTTCGCAGACCCACTTCCTCCGGAGCCGTCTACGCCTAGTGCTGTTCATCCCGAGTTTATGGAGGTTGAGTTGATCAAAAGACCGTTCATACCCACTCTAGGGGACGAGTTGCCTGTTGATGTTGGAGATAGAGTGAGGATTCTGCATATGTTCGATGATGGATGGGCATTGGTGGAGAAAAATCCGGTCTACTACACTGGTTCACCGGCCAAAGGGAAATGGAAGGAACCTGAGAAGGGGTTGATTCCGATTGACTGCTTCCGGGACCTTGGTATGGATGTGTCGAGTTTCATTGCTACGAAGCGGGTAAGCAGTTACTCGCAGACGAGCGGCTACACTGCTGGTGGGGTAGCAATGTGAGGTCTGTGTTTTTGTTAGCTTCAAGGAGTTTGTTCATGGACGATTCTCGTTTGTTTATACCCTGAGTATGTTGTGTTCGTTTACTAGTGTTGTACTAGACCTCTTATTTGTTGCGGTTACATAATTGAGTGGCTGTGCGATATAATTTTTGGGAAAGCGAAATAAATGGTTTTTGATTGTGTGTAGACAACGCCGACAATGGCTGAACACGATCTCTCAAAGACTATCATTCCATACCTCGACCGCCACCTCTCCTTCCCCCTCCTCACACACCTCTCCGAGACCCAGCTCTTCCCCGTCGAGGAGGTCACGCAGGCCCAGTATGAGCTCGCCAAGGGCACAAATATGTTTGACTACGCTGTCACTCTTTTCCAGCAGATTCATCCTGATCAGGAGGTCCCTGCTGGTGCGTGGTTGGTCTCTTGATTTTGGAACTGTGTTAACTCCATGTTCATCGATAGAGTTTGAGGGGAAGAGACAAAACGCAGTCTCAACACATGAGCGGTTACAGCAGGAGGCGCAGGCCGTACTAGACGTGATTGAGAACCCAGACGTTGCTCAAGCACTACGTCAGGACAAGAACCAAAACCTTCAATTTCTGAAGGAAAACTACAACGTACGTTCCCCGTCACTCTTGCCTGACCCCCCACTTACACGCTCATCGATTTTCAGCTCACACTCGAACAAATCACTGCCCTCTACAACTTTGGCCAGTTCCAATACTCATACGGAAATTATAGCGGCGCCGCCGACTACCTTTATCACTTCCGTGTACTTTCCACCGACACAGATCTCACCACCTCCGCGCACTGGGGAAAACTCGCTTCAGACATCCTCACAGGAAAATGGGATACGGCGCTCGAAGAGCTCAACACCCTTCGAGATCTCATCGATTCTCGTTCTTCCGCGTCGATATTAGCCGCAGCCGCTGCTGCGAGTGCATCCGGTGCCCCCACTGACAAGACCGAACCTGCACTTGTGCAATTGCATTCAAGGACATGGTTAGTCCACTGGTCATTGTTCATTTACTTCAACCACAAACAAGGCCGAACGCTTCTTCTGGAGACATTCCTCGCTCCGACATACCTCAACACTATCCAGACTGCATGTCCGTGGATCTTGCGGTACCTCGCTGCGGCAGCCATACTTTCACGAAAGACGTCTTCGTCTGGATCAGCTGCGAACCCCGTTTCAGCTCGTGTGAGGAACGCGATTAGGGAGGTGGTCAAGGTGATTCAGATGGAGGAGTATCAGTACCAGGACCCTGTTACTGCGTTTTTGAAGGAGTTGTACGTCGAGTTTGATTTTGAGGCTGCGCAAGGGGAGTTGAAGAGGGCTGAGGAGGTGGTGAAGAATGATTTCTTCCTTGGGGAGTTTAGGGAGGAGTTTTTGGACAATGCGAGGTATTTGATCAGTGAGGCTTACTGCAGGATCCATCAGAGGATTGATATCAGGTTCGTAACTGGCTGTTGTGTTAGGATATTCGTACTGACAAAGGGTTTTCGTAGGGATCTGTCAGAGAGGCTGAACCTCTCCCCTGATGAGGGCGAGAAGTGGGTTGCTAACCTTATCAGAGAGACAAGGATGGGCGCAGATGCGAAGATTGATCTCGAGAAGGTCCGTTCCACGATATAATCTTCCTTTCTCTCTTCCTGACCTCGCATCCAAAAATCAGAACATTATCGAAATCAACCGACCGGCACTCCCCGTGTACCAATCTGTCATCGAGAAAACGCGTGGACTCGCTCTTCGCACACAAGCGCTTGGTGCTGCGATCTCGCGATCTGGGCAGACCTCGCAACAAGCACAGCAGCAACAGCAACAACAGGCGGATGTTGCTGAAGTCAAGATAGATGGTCAGGTGCCTATTCCAGTGAACTAGATGCCAAGTTGGCGATGTACGGTCGTTGGTGGTTAGAGTGAAACTATACCCCTGCTGATTAGCGGTGGATGTCTGTTTGTGTTGTATGAATAAGAGGTGCTTGGTCTCTTGTACTAAGCTTTCTTTGTGGATGGCGAGTGCTTGTATTCTCTAGAGCTGGAGACATACACCCGAGGTAGACGCGCGCTTGGGTTGCAGTTTCTGTCTCTACCTCTGCTGTACGCGAAAAAGGGCTGTTCATTCAAAGGGAATAATGTCCCAGTTCAACCTGGGGTACATGTTGTCTCGTTGAAGGAGGTAGAGTAAAAAGGACCCGTTATGGCCTGACTCGTTTAACCTTTGTTGCAATTGGCTGGACTACACATTCTCTACGTGATCACTCGGGCTCCAACCTCCCTGCTTATGCTTCACATTTCTGCGGCCGCCTGAGTTGATTTAACACGCATCTTAATGTGAGTCTCACCGGCACATCCACGGGTCTCTCCTTACAAACAGCACTTTCCTCTGTAAATCGTTAATACTCAACTGCTTTCGATGTCAGGAGATAGTTGTGTCGGCTCGTGTTCTCGGCAAAAGGCGCTTATCGGGTCAATTCTAGTCATATCATCATGTTTGTGCTGCATCGACGCCTTTCTTCGCGCGTTCCCTTGGACACACCATCCTCAGAAGCCACCACGGCCTGGTAGATGAACCTCTAAGCCGCTCAAAACTTTCAACAACCTTTGTGCCAGACCAAATATCGCCGCAGTCCCACGCCCCTTTTCCGCCACGAATATCCCACCTTTTTACCGCAGACGACATCGTTCGCTTCATGCCCAGCGTATCCTTACGTTGCTTATGATCACGCCTTATCTGCTTCCATCACTAGCGCACAGGACATCCCAACATCCACGATCTGCTAGGTCGCCCTAGTGTCATTCGTGGACCTAACCTGCTGATCATCAGACATGTCATTCGCCACGCCAGCACCATCACCCCTGTGCCTGGATCTGATCAACCATTACGACCACCTCCTTCCGCCTGTCAGTTCGACCTGCCAGAAAACTCAGAGCCCTCCGACAATCGAGCGACTTGTCGACTTAGCAGCCTTGTCTCCAGAACAAAGTACAAAGATCCGATGCGTCGAGGTCCATCAAGTTGGGTTGCTTGGTGTGGGATGGAATGGCAAGTAATACTACGAAAATGGACATTGAATGCCATTAATAAAGGTAACTAACTGCGTCAGAAGGGCTGCTACGACGGCCCCGAGGACGAGACACAGGATCTAAGATATCAGTAAATGCTAAGAATACTGGCAAACAATCGGGCGCTGGTTGACAGTGTCCTGGTATGACCCGACGTGCTCCCTACAGTACATACTCTAAACAAGTGTCCATGCTACAATAATAGACTACCGTGGTGCCAATTAATTCTCGTGCATACTTGGTTCTGTGAAAACTACAGTGTCCAAATGCTGACTTTCATCATTCTCTTTGTGGCTCAACACCGGTTGTGACCCAACCGCTCTACCCCTCGCTATCTGGTAAATTACCAGCACGGACGAGAATGACTGCGTAGCGGTTAGACCCAAGTAAGCTTTACTTCTAGGACATCCGAGTACGCACCTGTGATGGAACGCCAATCTCCATAGCCAGAAGCCCAAGTCCTCCCACTAATGACGCACATATGGCAGATACGATTGCAATAGGCAAGTTGATGGCTGACGACTCGAGTAAAATCGCTATGATCCGCAGGTGGACGTTTGACAACGAAGACCGGTGCCCGAAGGAGGTTATCATGGACCGCCGGTGAATGAGCAGCCGGACTACGATGTTTGTCGTTGCGAAGAGGTTGAGAAGTATGTTGCAGAGGAGGGATACTATAAGAAGGAAGACTAGACGTGGGTCTGCGGGCTCGGAAAAAGGAACAGCTGGATTTGAAGTTATGACTGCTGCCGTTCCTACGCCTGGATTGGGGTCAGGGAAACATCTTAGTGAGCGAATAATTGAGTGTGTACAACACGTACCGATAAATATTAGCCATAGGATCATTGGGATAATCCAGCCAACATGATGCCATCGTGTAGGTTTCCCCGCAAAGAGGATCTTTTGTACCATGTAACATCTCCAGACCTGATCGTCTTTATTTAATCCAAACCCCAGAGATAATGGTACGCCAAGGGCAGATAGGACCTACCAATAGTCCGTCCGTCAATGCGAGTACACATACAATCAAGATATTCAGCCGATCCAAATAAAAGTATGTCAATTCCTCGGGAGGTGTCTCGAAGATGGCAATAAGATTGCCTCTCATGGTGTTCGCCTGTAACACGGTATTCAGCACCATTAACAGGCTTAAATATATCATCAACACGCTCCGCTGGTTCCAAAATCCCCTAGGGCGTGGAAGGCGGAGCAAGATTCCGAAACTAGTGAGTCCCAAGGTGAGGAGGACACCATAAGCGATGAAACCGATGGACATCCCAATGACCCAGTTCATCTCGGTAGATTTTATGGGTGATGGAGAAAGTGCATGGGGAGAGATTGTTGTGTCGGAAGGTGTGAACAAGGCAGCTGGCGGGGGCATTTTCGGGATTAGAGATCGTGGAGGGATAATCTGTTCTGGATTGAAAATCTCCGTTATGGACAAACAGCGCTGGGCATAAAGGTCATATAGTTAGTAAAACTACCAGAGCCCACAGTGCTGTATTTATGCAGTTGAAGGCGGGAGTGCTTTTGACTGTTGGCTCTGAGAAGGATGCCATCATGACATGAGATCAGTAATGCTAGTTAACCTCGAAATGTAGATTCGCGCCGACAATGTCCAGATTCTGCCCCCTATCTCATAAGAAGTCCTTGTATATCATCTAATAGTAGCGCTACCTGACGGGCGCGAAGATCTCCCTGCCACAAGAATGAGCTCAGCAGCCAAATCAGAATCTGGCTTCCCATGCCCAACGTGAATGCGTAACGACCATCACACATCAGACATCTGAGAAGGGGCTACAGAATTTGCCGCACCGGCGTACCGCTGACACTCGCATGTTGACTTGTGCGGTACTGCTCCTGCGCCCTGCGGTAGAGTGCAATATTTTCACGATGCGCGACATCTCTAGGCTGTGCGTTCTAGATGATCATGCCTACTTCTTCCCACAACCAGGTGCAAATGCTAAAGAGCGGTGTTACACTTAATGCACTTGACGTCCGCTATTACGATGGAGACAAACATACCCATGCCATCCAATGCTACTGCTACTTCCGCCCATTATAACGTACGCGTCTATTATTCACTCCCACCCCTCCTGCAAGGTCTTCACTAGATCGGATGCCAATGTCGGGTTGTGTGCCAACTGGAATAGTCCATTTGACATGTCGTTGTCCTGCCTCAGGACCTGAAAATGGGTTCTCCGAACAAGATCTGTTTGCATTGACATACGGCTTAACCCGTGTATGACAAACAACAGCATCTCTCTAAGGTGCCTGTCGGAATTGGCAGATTGAGGATCCTCCATGTACATGAGGATGGTGATGACGAGTAAGAACCCAGAGGTCTTGTCGACAATCTGTGCGATGGCGTCTTCTGAGGGCAAGGAACCGTTGATGTCTTCAACGTCACGTTTGTATTTATTGTGCATTTTAAAGCTGGAAGGGTCGAGGCATGCCGAGAGGAGCATAACTGAGGGGACGGGGGAGGCCTAAGCCCACCCCATTGAAGTGATCAGTAAGAGTGACCTTTTTGCGCGTCGACTGGCCGAGACGCAATGGTAGGACCTTAAGTATCATTTTGTGCGAGTCTGGGTGTATCGATGTAACAACAATTGTCAAGCCACACTGCCGGCTGCACCCATCATGAACTCTGCGGCTGTCTCGTTTATAAGATGAATCTCAATTCCCGGGCGGCGTTCTAGAGGGATTAACGAGCTACAAGACTTATGGCGCTTAAATTTTTCATCACTCAGAACCTGTGGAGACACGGTAGACGGTTGGCAGAGAACATATTATGCAATCCCGTTGCCAGTGACCTGCAGTCCGTGGGTTCGATGAGGCGGAGGGCAATCACTATTGGTGATGGTATCGAGGTCTATGCATGGTGGACAAGCTGGCCTAAATGCCCATGCAAGAGATTGGAGGGTGAGTGTTGGATAAATACGTTGCAGCGTATATCGGCGCAGGAAACAGTTGACATTAGGTCCGAGTGTCAAGGGTGCAATGGAGCAGTCGCAGGACGCTCACACACATTCACAGGTGCTGGAACTGCCGCCGAAACGTCGCATCAACACTCCAAATTGGCAGGCATGATCATGCATTGTTGACGGAGGTTCAGGCTCCCTTTGCATGAAAAGAGGGACGGCACAGATGAAAGGTGAGTTTCCATAACTGGCAAATGGAAAAACAGAGTCCTCAATACACTTAACGCTGAGTGAGGTAAGTATCAGAATTGTGTCACTGACACTTCTCATTAAACAAACCTTCCCAAAACACCTGATGAAGGGACTCGATGAAAACGGTCAGGTGTGCGGAAACAGTGCTTTCGTTTTCTTGGTTTGGTGAGCTTGTAGTGGAGAAAGAGTAGCAGCACTGACCAAGTTCACAGCAAAGAATTTATTAGACTTAGCGCCAGGTGTCACAGGACACATACTTCTGACAAGCCTCATGGTGCTGCAGTACAGCCTCGTCCTACGCCTCTTGTCTTGTTCATCCCTGCTCTGTTGCCCATCGCACACCATTAACCATCGCTTGCTCCTTGTGCACTCCGGAATATGCCAATCTTGGGCTTCTGGAAAAAGCGGGTGAACCCGAAGGATGATCCTTCTGCTGAAAGATCTGGTACGCTCATGGCACCCTTGGGAGAGCTCAGACCACTGATGAACTCTGTTTCCCATCGGACACTCTCACACCCACGATAGAGTCAAAAGAGGTATTCACGAATGGACAATCCAGTGATGTGAAATCGGGATCTTCTCAGAAAAGGGAAGAAAAGTCGAACGACAGACATTTTGCAGCGAGACCTGGTGCGATCACCCGTCACTTCACCGTGTAGAGCCCACTTTTTACTCATCGACAATCCGACAGAGTCCGCTAATCGCCCCCGAAATGCTAACAAGCCTGCTACCAACCCCCTTGCTGCTACCAACAAGCCTCGCACGAAAGCAAAGATCGGGGACAAGACTCTTGCTACAGGAACCGGTGAGGCGTGAACGCTCCCCGAATAGATCATTCACTCACCAAATACTCTGACAGACTCAAGCGGCAGTTCCGGCTTTTTCCAGAGGGCCAGGAATATTGTAATCAAGGAATCTACTATGATCGATAAATCTCAAACTATACACAACGTGATACAAGGGAAGACTGGTATGAGTCTTGCCCACTGAGCTCGCTATCGGACCTGATCCATTTCACTGCTCGCTTAGCTCTCGAAGTCCTTTCTCGGGAAATGACGAAAGGCGCCGACGTTGACTCCTCCGCCCGATGGCCTCCTCCTTTATGTTACCCCGGTACTCGCGTCTCACTCACCACCAAAATTAAAAACTGGCTTTTCGATGAAAATCGCATGTGGGATTTTCTCTGGCTGCATGGACCTGCTGGCGTCGGCAAGTCGGCGGTCGCGCAGACCATTGCTGAGTTCGCTCTCGAGAAGGGAGTGCTAGGAGCAGCATACTTCTTCTCTCGGCCCAACGAACGCGATAATTACCTCGAGGTCTTCATCACTCTCGCATACCAGCTTGCTGTCCGCTTCCCCGGCTACCAACCCCTTGTAGCCAAGACGTTGGCCGGAGATCCAGACCTGCTGGAGAAAGCACCTAACGTTCAGTTCAAAAGATTGATCGTCGAGCCGCTTTCGTCGCTGTCCCATGAGCGGAAGCACCTTATAGTCCTGGATGGATTGGACGAGTGCAATGGGGAGCGAGCTCAGTTGGAGATCATCGAACTCATCAATAACCTCATCCTCACCGGCCCCTCACTTCCAATCATATGGATGATATGCAGCAGGCCAGAGTCGCACCTCAAGCGGGCCTTCTCTCGAGCTGACTATATTGTACAATGCTGGCGGGAGGAGCTCCCGATTGACACGAGGGAGGCCAGAAGCGATACAGCGACTTTCATTCGTGCACGGTTCAGGGAGATACACAACAAATACAGAGGTTATGTTGAAGAAGACGCCGATGGTTCCTGGCCATCCGAAGCTGCCATCGCCGAGCTCATTGACAAGGCTTCTGGGCTTTTCGCACTTGCCCACACTTCCCTTCTGTACATTGAGAATCCTGAAACTTCTGAACCTGACAGATGTCTCCGTGAGGTTCTCGCTGTCCTCAAGCACTCGCACATAACTGGATCGCGACTACCCTTGCGGGATCTTGACCTGCTGTTCACCCGTATCCTCTCCGACGTACCTGAGGATCTGTGGCCCATCACACGTCGAATCCTCGTAGCTTCTACCTTTCACTTTGACCATCGGAGAAGCACTACGCCCTTGCCAGCCCAGGCAATCTGTAATCTGCTCTGCATCACTCGCACCACCTTCTATGCCGCCATGCGTAGACTCCACTCCATTGTGATTATCCCAGAACCTGGTGATGCTGCCGAGACACCCCTACGCTTCTTCCATGCCTCTTTCCTCGATTATCTGACTGATCCGAGTCGGTCGGGGCGTTTTTCCATTGGAAAGCTTATACGAAGATCAGACTTGACTGTGGCGGCCAACCTCCGAGATTTTGTGTTGTCAGGTTTACGAAGTCTTCAGTCAGACATGGCGCTTGCCTTGGTCCCACGGAGAATCAGAGAGATAGTCAGTCGATCCCTGAAAGAGGCGCTTAGCTGGCCATCCCGGGACAATGATAGCAACTGGCGGAATGCAGAAGCTGCATTAGTTGATTTCCGGGATGTTTTCTTCTGTCTTCTATGCGCACTATTGGAGCATTCAGAAGTGGACGATGAGCTATTGGATGTGCTTCGTGGATTCGACTTTAACGTCTTAACCCCGACAGACGATGGCTCAGATATTGACGTGAATGTAAAGTGGTGTTTGGACCAACTCAGTAAACTGGTGAGTTCGTGGGTATTCTGGAATCCTACATCCTTATTCCCATTCCGCAGCTGCCCTCTTCTTTGGTTCGAACTCATAGTACTTCGGAGTGGGACAACAGACTGCTCTCAACGCTAGCTGAGAGGTCCCCCGGTGTGAAAAGACTGGTGATTGCTTTGTTGCTTGCCCCTGATTTATCGGATGTGTTGACGTCCCCGCCTGTAGGATTTTGATAACTACAAATCGGTGGATAGGGGTGAGGAATTTTTCTTGCTTGGGTGTGGTGAGAATACCATTGCTGTGGTGGCTGAATTAGGTGGCGAATATATCTGGTGTTCACAAAAGGAGCTTCACCGAGTTTGGCCTTCCTTACGACACTCTTCCATCTCGTGGGACGCCAATCACAGATGGAATTGGTTCATGCCACAACGATGTATCACAGAGTAGCTATAGCCGCTGTATCTGTGACAGGAAAAGTTGCGGCCTTCGACATATATCATCAGTCAGCTTAATGGCTCGAATGAGGAAGGGCCGGGGCTTTGAAGAGGACAATAGTGTTTATTCTGACTTCCTGGTTCAATGGCCATCCTGAACACTATGTTATCCTGGGTCTCGAATTTCGCTCCTCATTGCAATCCAAACTTGGCTCTGCAGCAGTCACACCACCAGAACCTCTCGTTGAACCGGCCGGCTGGCACTGGGCAGTCAGTGGTCACACAGACTGTGGCTGAGATCGATGTTGGGAAGCCAGAGAGTGTGTTTGGAGCAGAGTACTCCTTCTCAGGTCTTCTCAAGGCCTAGCCAACAAAACAAACTACTGTAAAGTCCCCATTTCTCCCAGCTTGCTGCCCACTCTCCTCGCTACCAGCTCCTTAGAGCTAAGGTGCAGATCCAGACCTACTGAAGAAAGCACTGAGTGTTCAGTTTGAATGGCCAATTGTCAACCCACTGTGGGGGTCGGTGACCGGCTAGCGTCGGAACGCTACCCTTTCACCTCCTCCCATACGAAGATGATAGTGGAACCCCATCGCAACGACGACGACGCTCCGCCGACTGTTCCCTTCCATCCATGGAAGGTGGCTCCTTGGTTCCTGACTGCGACGACACGAGGATGGCGGCGCTTTTCCTAATTCGAGCATCCTACACCTGGTTTATTTTATTCACGGTCTTTGTTAGACATTTAGGTAGTCCAACTTTGCTATACTCCGGTAAATTATCATTCAAATCCATTTATTCCTCTTAATTCTCCGTATTCTAGCACTTTCCTCTCTAACTGAACCCAGATCCATTTCGTAGTATAAAAATCTTGTCGTAGGGACGCCGTATACACATTTTGACACCCCCTTCTTAGCTCTCTTCTCGCCCTCAACTCTCTCATCGACTTACCCCACCAGACGTATCGCTGGCACCCTACACCTCTACCCAACAACTCACCTCTTCATCACTCCTTTTTTTAGTTTTTAAGTCAACAGGTTATTGGAATAGTACTAGACTGCTACAAATTGGTGTGTGATAGCAGTCCCATTGTGTGAGAAACAAAAGAAAGAAAGGAAGGAAAAGAAAAGAAAATTACAGGTGCCCTGAACAACATAAATGAAAAACAAACTGAATACAGCAAGGCAGTCCATGGCCAGGTGAAGGTGTACCAGAAGAGGTAAACATATGATGACACAACAGTGCTTACAAGCCTCAGAGAGGGCTTTCTTGGCCTCGCTATTGCCCATGGGTCCACTCACAGTCAAACTGATGGCACTAGTAAGGACACTGGTGGTCATTGGAGACATGGGCACCAGAACAGTTGAAGCACTGAGGGGATGAAGATAATCAAGGGTGAAGGGAAAATCTATGGATAAACAGAAAAACACAAGATAATTGGATTAGGAATGCTGATAAGAAATATGATGGAAGGAACAGGGATGGAAAAAAGTATATACAAGGAAAGATATTTGATAGAAATGGAAGAAAGGTTAAACTGGCTATGATCCACAGAATCCAGGTTGTAACCAAGGCTTCAAGGGTTCAATGGAAATGAGATGAAGTCTGTAACACTATTGTTTTTGTCTATGTGTCTTAGCTTGAACCTTTTCATTCCTGTTGTTTGTGGCACCTGTTTTCTTTTTCCTTTTCTTTTCTTTCATGTTTTGTTGATTGGAACTGCTACTGCACGCCCCTTTTGTAGGAGACCAACTCTATTGCAATAAATGTTGATTTAAAAATAAAATAAAAATAAAAATAAAAAAACAAAAGCCAACTGATGGCATACATCAAACACTGCAACTTTACTCATCACAATTACAGGGACTATATACACTATGTGATACATTGTTGTGGCATGAACCAATACCATTTCCGATCAACGTCCCATGAGATGGGAGAGTGTCGCAAGCAAGGCCAAACTTGTTGAAACTCCTTTTGTGAACAACACCAGATACATTCATCATCAAAGCCAACCACCACAGCAACAGTATTCTTGCCATACCCAAGCAAGAAAAATTCCTCACCCCTATCTACTGATTTGTAGTTATCAAAATCCTACAGGCGGGAGGACGTCAACACATCTGATAAAATCAGAGACAGGTAACAAGTGATTCACCAGGATTTTTGCATCGGGGCGCCTCTCAGCTAGCTTTGAGAGTAACATGTTGTCCCACTCCGAAGTACCATGAGTTCGAACCAAAGAAGAGGGTCGCTGCGACATGAGAATAAGCATACGAGACTCCAGAACACTCACGAACTCACCAATTTACTGAGTCGACCCAGACACCAGTTGACATCCAAACCCGTATCCGAGTTATAGTCTGTCGAGGTTAAAACATTAAAATCAAAGCCATGAAGCACATCCAATAGCTCATCATCCACTTCTGAATGTTCCAATAGTGCGCATAGAAGACAGAAGAAAACATCCCGGAAATCAACTAATGCAGCTTCTGCATTCCGCCAGTTGCTATCATTGTCCCGGGATGGCCAGCTAAGCGCCTCTTTCAGGGATCGACTGACTATCTCTCTGATTCTCCGTGGGACCAAGGCAAGCGCCATGTCTGACTGAAGACTTCGTAAACCTGACAACACAAAATCTCGGAGGTTGGCCGCCACAGTCAAGTCTGATCTTCGTATAAGCTTTCCAATGGAAAAACGCCCCGACCGACTCGGATCAGTCAGATAATCGAGGAAAGAGGCATGGAAGAAGCGTAGGGGTGTCTCGGCAGCATCACCAGGTTCTGGGATAATCACAATGGAGTGGAGTCTACGCATGGCGGCATAGAAGGTGGTGCGAGTGATGCAGAGCAGATTACAGATTGCCTGGGCTGGCAAGGGCGTAGTGCTTCTCCGATGGTCAAAGTGAAAGGTAGAAGCTACGAGGATTCGACGTGTGATGGGCCACAGATCCTCAGGTACGTCGGAGAGGATACGGGTGAACAGCAGGTCAAGATCCCGCAAGGGTAGTCGCGATCCAGTTATGTGCGAGTGCTTGAGGACAGCGAGAACCTCACGGAGACATCTGTCAGGTTCAGAAGTTTCAGGATTCTCAATGTACAGAAGGGAAGTGTGGGCAAGTGCGAAAAGCCCAGAAGCCTTGTCAATGAGCTCGGCGATGGCAGCTTCGGATGGCCAGGAACCATCGGCGTCTTCTTCAACATAACCTCTGTATTTGTTGTGTATCTCCCTGAACCGTGCACGAATGAAAGTCGCTGTATCGCTTCTGGCCTCCCTCGTGTCAATCGGGAGCTCCTCCCGCCAGCATTGTACGATATAGTCAGCTCGAAGAAAAACCCGCTTGAGATGCGACTCTGGCCTGCTGCATATCATCCATATGATTGGAAGGGAGGTACCGGTGATGATGAGATTATTGATGAGTTCGATGATCTCCAGCTGAGCTTCCTCCCCATTGCATTCATCCAACCCGTCCAGGACTATAAGACGCTTCCGCTCATGGGACAGCGATGAGAGCGGTTCGACGATCAACCTTTTGAACTGAACGTTAGGTGCTTTCTCCAGCAGGTCTGGATCTGCGGCTAATGTTTTGGCCACAAGGGGCTGGTACCCGGGGAAGCGGACAGCGAGCTGGTATGCGAGAGTGATGAAGACCTCGAGGTAATTATCGCGTTCGTTGGGCCGAGAGAAGAAGTATGCTGCTCCTAGCACTCCCTTCTCGAGAGCGAACTCAGCAATGGTCTGCGCGACCGCCGACTTGCCGACGCCAGCAGGTCCATGCAGCCAGAGAAAATCCCACATGCGATTTTCATCGAAAAGCCAGTTTTTAATTTTGGTGGTGAGGGAGACGCGAGTACCGGGGTAACATAAAGGAGGGGGCCATCGGGCGGAGGAGTCAACGTCAGCACCTTTCGTCATTTCCCGAGAAAGGACTTCGAGAGCTGAGCGAGGAGTGAAATGGGTCAGGTCCGATAGCGAGCTCAGTGGACAAGGCTCATACCAGTCTTCCCTTGTATCACGTTGTGTATAGTTTGAGATTTATCGATCATGATAGGCTGCTTGATTAGGATATTCCTGGCTTTCTGGAAGAAGCCAGAACCGCCGCTCGGGTCTGTCAGACTATCTCGTGAGTGGATGATCTATTCGGAGAGTGTTCTGGTGGCCTCACCGGTTCCTGTAGCAAGAGTCTTGTCCTCGATCTTTGCTTTCGTACGAGCCTTGTCGGTAGCAGCAGGGGGATTGGTAGCAGGCTTGCTAGCATTTCGGGGGCGATTATCGGACTCTGTCGGACTGTCGATGAGTAAAAAGTGGACTCTACAAGGTGAAGTGACGGGTGATCGCACCAGGTTTTGCTGCAAAATGTCTGTCGTTCGATTTTTCTTCCTTTCTCTGAGCAGATCCCGGTTTCGCAACGCTGGATTGTCCATTCGTAAATCCCCCTTGTGCTGGAGACTCTATCGTGGGTGTACGATGGGGAGTTTATCAGTGCTTTGACCTCTCCCAAGGGTGCCATGACCTGCATACCAGATCTTTCAGCAGAAGGATCATCCTTCGGGTTCACCAGCTTTTTCCAGAAGCCCAAGAGTGGCATATCCCGGAGTGCACAAGGAGCAAGCGATGTTCAATGGTGTACGATGGGCAACAAAGCAGGGATGAACGATGGCAGCACAAGACAAGTGGTGTACGATGAGGGTATACTGCGGCATTATGAGGGCCGGTCCAGAAGTATGCGTCCTGTGACACCTGGCGCTAAGTCTAATAGTAGCCCTGGCCCCTGGCCATATGCAGATAGCATAAATTCTTCGCTGTGAACTGGGGGCCTTGCCGCTACTGTCTTCTCCACTCACCAAACCGAAAAAAAACGAGGCCTTTGTTTCAGCGCGCCTGATCGTTCTCAATGGATGCTTTCATTGGACTTGGGAAGGTTGTCCATGAGACGGGTCAGGGACATAATTCCGATCCTTATCTCGCTCAGCGTTCAACGTTATCAGCGAGTGCGGACTCTGAACGTGGTAGTATGTCCATATGAGTGAGTGCCTTGTCACTTGCCAGTTATGGAAACTCACCTTTCAATCCGTACCCCTGGACCTCCATCAACAATGCATAATGAAGAGGCGAGTCCGGGGTTGGATGTGAATGGAGCCAGGGTCCTTCTCCCAGCGAGATGATTGCGAAACGAGACGAGATAGAGAGCAGAGGGTGAGAAGGAGAGCAGAGGAATAATGGGGGGAACCTACGCATTGTTTTTATACTACAGTTGACAAAGATTTTGCGTACTAGACACACTAACCATTTCCTGTCCGCCAATGCAAGTCCTTGCTATCGCATCACACACATCGTTTACAACGCGAGGTGGACCTTCTGTCAATAGCATCCATACCAGAGCGTGTGGAGAGGCCTGACAAAGAGGTAATCATTGCGTCTTGGGACGTACATTCTGGACGATCGGCCTCCCCACACACCCTGGATGGAGTAAACGCTAAAGATCAGTGGTACGCCTAGTACTTTC
Source organism: Podaxis rugospora (assembly GCA_018524415.1). NCBI lineage: Eukaryota > Fungi > Basidiomycota > Agaricomycetes > Agaricales > Agaricaceae > Podaxis > Podaxis rugospora. The sequence continues at coordinate 78,275 of JAEUWL010000225.1, forward strand.
GACGTCGTCCTCTCTGATGGAGCCAAGCATACCCAACAGCAGGACATCTTGCAATAAATGGATGGCTGGCTGATGAAAACTTCAAGCGCTATAAACCGTATAACTCGTTAATCCCTCAAGCACGTCGCCCGAGACAGAGAGCCATGTTATGGATGAGACAGCCACAGAGCTCATGATGGACGCAGGCGGATGCTTGAGCGTGACAGTTCTTGTCCCCATCGATACACCCAAACTTGCACAAAACGATACTCAAGGTCCTACCATCCAATAATGAGTCGTCTCCGCCAGTCGACACACAAAAAAAATCATCCTTACTGATCACTTCAAATGAGATGGGCTTAAACGCCCCCGTTCTCGGTTATAACCCCCTCTCGGTCTCCCAGCTTCTCGCACCATCATCACTCCCAAAGAGGCTGTCATCACTAAACAAGTATATTGAGAACAAGTACACGGCACGAATATCAATAATGAGAAAAGCAGGCACATCATCGTGTCAGGTAACACATAAAAAAACGCCAAAGAAACAAAAAAACACAAACTACATGAGTTTGAGATAATTAGAGGGGGCAACTACCAAACAACATTCAGCAAAAATCCACCCTGGGGTCAAACCACAAAGAGGGAAGGGGGGTTACTCACTTCCTTTAGTCCCATCCTTTCTCATCGCCTCCCACCATTTCCCCGACTTGTCCAAAATCTCCAATACCTCCCCCTTACTAAACGACAACTCACTCGGATCGGTAGGTGACGCCGTATCTAAAAAGCAACGCCATTAACGAACTAGAACTTGCTTTTCGAAACTAATACCCAACTCACAGTCAAAGAGTGCCAAAGCCCTAGGTAGCTGCTGCTGCTGCTGCGGATGTTGCTGCGGAGGAGGAGGAGGAGGGCCGATATCCGTGTTGGTGGTGCGGGAGGCATCCACGGGCCTATTAGGGTCTTCCGAAGTCGGTCTCGTCCCAGCCGCAGCTTCACTAACATCCGCGGGTGCGGGTGGCACAGTCGATTCCGGGGCAGGCGGCACATCCCTCATCGAACCTCTCACCGGAGTTTGAGGTGGAGTACTCCATACCCCAGCAGACCTACGTCTATGCGTCTCTGGATCGGCAACCACACCGCCCGCTCGTAACCTCGACCCTCTATTCTCGCCATTACCCACCAAACTCCCAACAACACTCCCATTCCGCTGTTGATCATCGGGTAAAGTACCTTCTGTATTGTATTTCGTCGCGAACGCATCCATGTTGGTGCTCACATTCTGCACATTGGTGCCAGCAGCACCGCCGGCTCTTGATGATACCACTACACGACCATTGGACGCGACGAAACGATAAACGAACGAAGAAGGTTCAGAAGAAAGGATAAGGATCCAAACCACATTCACGATGCATGTTATCAGCCAACCGGCTGCAAGAGCTTTCTGTGATGCTATCCCATGAAAGACATTGAGATGAACACCTTGTGCTCCGAATGACGTCGATAGAGCAGCGAAGATGGCGAGTGGGATACCATATTGGAAAAGGGTATCGTTGGTAAAGGTGACGATCAGACCCATGATAACACCGAGTTGCAGGATCATTCCGAACCAGAGTGTTCCAACGAGGTCATTGCCAACTGAATAGCCAAAGGGTAAGAAGGGAGGAGGGGGGGAGTGCTGTTGCGTACATGGGAAAACGTACCCTTTGCCGTCACGACGGACTGAGAGACGAGTGCAGTCACCCAACCAACCTACGTACGCGTGTGAGCAATTGAGAGACCATGACAATCAGTGCATGTTGGTACATACGACAGAGAGAAAGAGAGTTGTCAGGAAAATATAACTTTTCCCTAAGGATCTCGAGTAATCCACGGATTGATCAGTGGGACCGCTATGGTCCACATTTCCAAAGTTTTGAGTCATTTTCGGGACTTTGGCGGCGTTTAGGTTATTTCACAACTGAAAGAAGCGGAAGATTGCACAAGGGGACTACAGAACAAGTTGAACAAGCTCTGTGGAGGAAGTGGGCAAGGGTGTCAGTGGAGCAAGGACATGAAGGAGCGGAGTGAAGGAGTGCAAAGGCACCTTCTGACACCCATTTCCATTTCTTCCCATGTTAACGCCGAGCTTGCGGGAGAAGAAACAAAGCTTGTTGGTTGGAATTCACCATTCCAAACGTCATCGCGTCATCCTTTGGGCGCCTGACCCTCTAGCTTCCCACATCTCTTCGCTTCCATATCCGAACCACAACCCAGTCGGCCTTGCACAGTCGTGAACCTCTCATCCGTAGGCCGAGTATATGCTATGTCTTATGGTTGCATCCGAATGTTTGTAGGCCAGGAAACCTCTGACCAGTCCCCATGGAAGCCCTTTGTTACCATTGATTGGTCAGCTTCCGTTATCAACTTGACGTCAGGTGTTCTGTCCCAAGATTAGATCGGACATGACACTTGTTTTCATTCGGTCGAAGCTTCCGATTACGGTAAATATATGCACCAATTGCAACAAAAGTCTACATTGCACTTGAAATACTACATACAGTACAGACTAAGTAATGCCGAGTGATACAAGAATTACATTGAATGACTCCTATGCCCAACCAAACCCACCTGCTCACTGCATAGCACCAACCCTCCTCCAATACGCAACATACTCCTCCAAATGCCTCCTATCAAGCGCAGTACTCTTCACCAAAGCCGGCGAATCAAGCTTCGTCTCCGCAGTCCTCAAAACAACAACCCCACTCGACATCCTCACAAAATCATTCTCCAAAAACCCAATCACCCTAAACGCAGGATTCCTCTCCTCCTCCTCCCCAGCTCCCTTCACCCTCTCCAACCACTCCCCAAACGGAACAACAGGCAACGGCTCCGATCCACCCAAAATAGACGCCAAATTCGCAACGAGTCCATCCCATGATTGTCGAGACGGGTTCTCCATGTGATAAATCGGTCTGAAGCTCTTGGAGAAGAGCATATCGGTTATAGCATCTCCTGCTCGGTTGACGGGCATCCAGGACAACGAGCCAACGAGTTTCGGTACAGCCTTGAGAGCAGCACAAGAGTGGACGATCAGCGGGAAATGCTCGTTCTCATTCCAGGCACCCGAACCCTCAGGACCCGTCATCTGACCAATACGAACACTGGAAGCTTTAACAAGAGCATCATCACCCTGACCATATTCCTCATTAGCCGCCAAACCGACTCGTTCGCAAACCCATTTGCCTTCGGGGTACCCGAAATCAGCGCAGTTGATAGCGTCCATCGGGACTTCAGGAACCTCCAGCGGTCCTTCGGGGTTGAGAACAGGGAAGCGGCCAACGACCGCAATGGAAGAAGTAAAGAGGACACGAGTGGGTTCCGAGCCAACAGGACGGCTACCGGAACTCTTGATGGCGAGATGGAAGAGGTTGGTGAATGCCTTGATATGAGGCTCGAAGGATGCGAGATTACGGTTAAAGTTGACAGGCCAGGCATTATGAATCATGTGCGTGATATGGGCGAGCTACAGAGATAAGATTGAGTTAAAAGCTCTCTTGCCCGATGGGCCAGGATATGACATACCTCATTATACTTGGCTTCGCCAAGACCCAAATCAAACTTACTAGGCTCAGACTCGAGAATCTCAACTTTATCCCAGTATTTGTCCTCGAGCTCCGCTCCTCTCTTCTTCATCAAGCTGATCTGCCTCTGACGCACATCGGCACCGGGAGTGGCACGATTCAAGCAGTAGACTTTCTTGACACTCTCGTCACTCGCAATGCGAGCAAGCAAGAAGCATCCCAAGCTACCAGTCGATCCAGTCAACAAGACAACCTTCCGCCCATCGTATTCACCAGAATAAGCCTTCCTCTTCTCACGAGCCTCAGCAGCAACGTCGGCGTAAGAAGCCAGCTGCTGACGGTACTTCTCAACCATATCCTCCATAGCCCTAATCCTCCTGGTTTCCCTGGTTTCGCCATCGGCATTATAGTTGCCCTCCATAACACCCCTAACCGCATTGTAAAGCTTGAGGGTGGACGAATTCTCGAAAATAAAGTCCGAGTCGAGATCAGTGACAGGGGCAGGAAGGCCCTTAGTAACCTTGAGGCCATTCAAGATAGCACGGCGGAGACGGGTGGCCTGAAGGCTATCCATTCCAATCTCGAAAAAGTCAATGTCATCATCATCGGCAGAGGTGGTGGCTGCATGAGTGACGGCCTTGATATGATTGCGGATAGCGGTCAAAAGCGCATTCCCGTTATCCTCAGAAGGAAGAGGAAGCGGACTTGCACCAAGAAGGTCTGCACGCTCATACGCTTCCTTGATATCCTTCTCAAATTGGGCTAGGTTGGCCTTCCTGATGAGACTACCCTTATCGGTACGCAGGAAACGGCGATCGCTATCTTGGCGGGTGAAGATCAACATTTCTCTAGCGACCTTTCCATGAGCATCGATGAACGAATTCCCCTTCTCGAGGTAAGGGTCGATGGAAACGCGGAGAGCTTCAACGGAATCGGCGTCATTGACGTCCCAAGTCGAAGTGGATTTCAACTCGACAAGGAGACCCAGAGCGACCTGACCTTCACCGAAAGCGAGCACATCCTTGACATCAGGGTGCTCTGCGACCGTCTGCTCCAGGGTGGTAGGCCGAACCTTCTCACCAGTAGCAAGAACGACAAGGTCATCAGCACGACCCAAAATCCTGAATTGCTTGTTGGAATGGGGGTGGGCTTGAAGGAGATCTTGGACGATGTATTCCTCGGGCCAACCAGGAGGATGACCGATGACACGGTAAACATTGCCTCCCTCTTCCAACGGAACAAAGCGAAGTCCAGTATCGGTACGGGGCATCAAGTAATGCCAGTCATAACCGCGAGGAATACGCTCAATGGGAGCGATAGCCCCAGTTTCGGTACAACCTAGGATGACGTGAGATTCCGTCCCAAACCCTAAGCAGATTGGATTTATCTTACCCCAGTGGTTAAGGAGGTTGACTCCGTTTTCAACGAGTTCCTTCCCAACATTCTCTTTCATGGCGGCGCCACCAATGGCCACAACCTCGAGCTCCTGAAGTGCCTCTAAACCGGCTTTACCGGGAAGCCTCAAGATATCCTCAAGGATAGACGGAACGGAAAGCATGTAACGAGCTCCCGAAGACTTGAGCATGGCAAGGGTAGTCTTGCCGGTGGGGATAACGGTTGCTGGGGGCAAGACGAATGGCAGACCAATCGAAAGAGAAAGGGTAGTAGCCAAAAGACCGTATCCCTAAAGTAAATCATTCAGACATCGAATCTCGGGAGATGGTATCGAATGAATACGTACATGATACAATGGCAGAGTGGAGACTTGATAGCGGAATGGGTCTTTCTGCTCAGGGAAGCGATGGCAGGCAGCAAAGATAAGCGGGAATGTCTGAGAGTGGAAGATGGGCTTGGGGAGACCAGTGGTACCCGAGGAATGCATGATAAAAGCGCCTAGGTCGTCGCGCGCGAAGATGGGATACTTGGGTGGAACGGGGTATTCGGCGATGGCGTCAGTGGGATTCAGGAGGTCTTCATAACTAACAGCTTCGATAAATTTAGGAAGGACAAAGTCTTCAGGCTTGTCGTTCTCGAAGAGTTCAATGGTCTCCTTGACAGAATGAGAAACCTGGTTGGACATGAGGACGGCACTTGGGTTGGTCTTCCTCAATAGGTGAAGAATGGCAACAGGAGTCAAGCGAGCGGACAGGACGAGTACCTGCAGAGATGATAAATTGACAGATGGTGAGAAATAGAAGATTATTGTTGAAAAGCTAGACTCACGGGAGTACCTATCCTCAACAAGGCACACATGTATGCGAAGAGACCGATATCACTGCCGAGTAAGATAGCAACAGGAGGGACCTTGACCTCCCGTTTGGTGCGGCCAGTGGTAGCACCAACACCTACGAGCCATGCAGAGGCTCGCTCTACGGCAGAAGCAAATTGAGAGAAAGTGATGATGCAGGGATTGGTCGGGTCATTGGCACGGAGTTGCTGGCCGAAGATGTGGTCTGGATTGTGCTTGGCAGCGAATTCGACAAGGTCTGGGAGGGTGTTAATGCCGTCCGGGCGGTCATTACCATAGCCGAGGTTGATGTGAGGTCGAATGAAAGTGCTACCAGCGAGAACGGGAGACATGTTGAGTTAGGATGGAGGATGGAGGTATCTATGGTGCTTTCTGGAGACATGATTGCTCTTAAATAATGGCGATATGGCAAGTTGTACTTGATGATCTGAGGTTGGTGAATCTGTAGGGACCGTGACGGAGCAGCTAGTGGGACACCGACGACTTGGCTCTTCTCTCCAGCAAGAATATTCCCACGGCTCCTGATTCGTCCTTTTCTCTTTGGTCCGCAAATGGCGGTTCTTCTCCAGAGCAGCACTTTGGCGCTGCAATTTCGAAAATTCCTACTCCTTATACATACAGCTTCGTCGAACAATCAGATAAATTCAGTGAAATAAAAAGCTCCTCTAGGAGACCCTCGGAGCAGGGGAGTCCACTTTGTTTTTCAGAGTATCTATTGGTGCCATTGAGTTAGGAGTCATCAGAACTAAACCCACACTACCCATAGTACGCTCCTTTACCCGGAAATAATATTCCTCCGAAGCCTACTATTGGATGGTATAGTCGTCCAAGCAGTTGTCTCGCTGCCATCAGTGTCAACTCGTCCGAGCTTGATGTAGACTAAGAAGATACAGGCACTATGACCTCTCCAGTTTCTCGCACAGTGAATGAAATTGGAACTGAAACCTTATTAGGCAACCATATCTCAGAGATATGACATACATCCTTTCCCTGACCCACACGCCTATAACGTGTTTTCTCAAATTGTCTTGTCCTGAGCCTTGTGCGAAGATTCTGAATAGGGGCTGTTCAACCTCCATAGCTCGATGACAGATCCACATGGTGAGATAACCGGGGAGAACGACCCACACAGAGTCACCCAATCCACGTTTATTCTTTGGTCAAACCTCAATACCACAGTTCGTGTTTCGCTCAGAGTCGCAAAAATATCTTCAACCCGCTATATATCGTTCATTCTTTCATTACGTTATGGAGCCTTACAAAAGCCGACCCTTGAAAACCGGAGTGACTCGTTCATCAAGCACCAAAGCACATTGGTTCAATACCAGTAGTCCTTCCTACTTGCCCCATTTCCAGGCTTGTCCCCTGGCACGGATAAAGATATACCATTAGACTTCAAAAAAATGCCACGCACGACAGGCGCCCCTGATTTTGGCTGGTGCTCCATGACCCGATGGGGACCGAAAGAGAAAATAGAGAACTGGATGTCCCATAATTAACCGGCATATCCCTATGCGGACCTGATCTATTATTGATCAATGCCTCTCCTACTCCAGTACATCAACCTGCTCGTTGCATCACATCTCAGGCTTTCAAAGACTCAATGGAGACTCTAAATCACTACGCAGACATTCTTGGGGCTGTGGACTTGTCGGTTTGTCCTCATTACCAAAGGCGATTCGGGGAGCAATGTATCCATTATCAGTCCGACCTTTCTCCGAATCTTGTTGATGCGAGTTTACGACCACCATTCACCAAACTACGTATCTGCAAGCCCTCCGACTTTTGCGAGAGTCATCCATATTTGACGCCCATTCTGCGTGGTAGAATCGCACGCTGTCACCAGCGACCTTTCCCAAACTCATTTTGTTCACAAGCGTGGGGACCTATCTCTTTTATCAAGTATGAGTTCAACTCTTGCAGATAAACATCAGTCTCGCACACACACCAGCCGACGTCACTGCTCAAACACCTAAATCATGGCTTTTGTGATGGTAGGCAGGCAGCATGAACTGGTACGAATCTCAACTCACAGTAGACCTAAGCTACGAATACAAAATAGACAATGACAAGACATAGAAGAGACATTAGTCAGGATAATTACAGGAGAGGTTGATAGATAAAGAAACCATGTCTACATGACTCCGCATCACAGGTGGTGGTATCATCAAGGCACTAAATATCGGTCCCACAAAACCCTGCTTGTGCACTACTTTTGCCCCTTCCAAACCGTCCATTCTTTCCTCCAAAAGTTATCCATCACATCCGAAAAATTCGAAAGCAACCAAGAAGCTCATGGTGGGTGCATCAAAACCCAAAGGAATAATCATGTCAACACATAACATCATCACGCATCATAACCTCAGACGCATCCCACCACCCGTCATCCCCACCTCTCTATCATCTTCTCCCACCACCACCACCAAGGCTAGTACTCGAACTCGCACTACTCTCCACTTTCTCAATTCCACCCGGACTCGTAGGCCTCTCCGGAGATCGCGGAGAAGTCGGCGTCAAATCACCCCATATTCTCGAAGTTCTCGCACTAGGCGTACCACCACCACCGTCCCCTGACACATCAACGAACCTCACACTCCGCGATGGCGAAGCCTCTCTCGTAGGCGGCCTAGACGCCTGTGCCCTGAGACTCTCCAATCGCTGATTAATCGCCGAAGAATCCGCAGTCCTGGGTCTACTTGATCCTACTACCCCAACCACATGCGGAGCACCACCAACCCTGGGGTGAATCCGACTCACGCCAGTTACACCGCTCCGCCCTCGACTCTCCTCCCCATGGTCATTTTCACCCTCGTGATGATGATGACTCACGTGCATGGGCGTCAACGACCGTCGAAGCGACACGCGTTGACGCCCTTTTCTCCCTATCCCGAATCCTCGCGAACGTTTCTTTCCCTCCACCTTTGCACTGGATGACGTATCTGCGCTAGGTCCAGCAAGAGGTTGACCACTATCGCTCGTCTCCGATGCCCATCCTTCGTCATCGTCGTCATTCCCACTCGATTCAGAACCCTTCGCGGGAGGAGACGGACGCAGGGGCGGGGATACCACTTCCCTCCGTTTACTCGGAGTGACCTTTTCCTTCACTTCCTTCTCTACACCCTTCACAGCTCCTTCCAACTTCTCAGCATCCTTCTGCGCCGCCGAAATACCCCTCTTCCATTTGTCTGGAACATGTTGGCTTCTATCCTTGCTTCTGGACCTACGCTGCCAGCTGAAGCTCGAAGTAGCTGTTTCATTGTTTTCGTTCGTAACCTCGACATCCACCTGATGGAATAACGTCAGTAGAGATGCGTCAAGAAAGGAGCAAAATACGCACATCCATACCGGGACCCTGCCGTCTTTCAATGATCCGATGATGCGGTTCTACCCATTCAAGATACGATTCCTCTCCATCAGGTGCAAGTTCCTCCCGGTAATCTTCCCTTTCTCTTCCCACATGCTCGCCAAGGTGTCCATTGACCTTTGTCTCCGCACTACCTTCATCCGTATCCCGGCGCTCGGATACCCGTCTCTTAACTTCTTCTTCTTCTTCTTCTCCATGCCCTCCGTCTTCTCCGAGGTGTATTTCCGTCTGACTCGACTCACGGGTCTTGGGTTGTCCCTCCGTCAACCTACCCGAACTGGTATCCAATTCCCCCTTCTCCATCATATCGACACGATCCCGATTGATAACAATTTCCTCTGGTCGTGTGACTCTCCGGGTTTGGTTAGTCCAATCAGGAATCGCTTCAGTGGTATCCCTTCTCGACCAGGTCCGTGAGACGGAATGAACACGACGGCCAAGAGAGAATGATGGGATGGAAAGACCGTGGATGGTGATGGAGCAGAGGACCATGAACGCAACGATGGGTTGAATAGTGTTTCGTAAGAGTTCTGTTTGTTCATTGTGTGGTACTTCTTCCCTGTCATGACCTGTATGCAGCACTTCGGCAGCAAGCGTAGAGATGAAGACTGCGCCTATATAAAATATCATATCAGCTTTTAGACTCCGTGCTGATAGGTCAAAAAAAAGCGAATGAGACTGACCAATGCCGACAGGACCGAAGTGACCAGTGAACAAGGATTCCCGGAACGTTTTGACGTCGGGAATGAATTTGTATAACGCAATCATAATCGGCAGACGCTTGAGAAGAAAGACCAGGATGGCGATGACGATCAATCTCCAAACACTGAGTGTGAGTTCCGCATCTTGGAATTTATCAAAGGGCATCCATGCTCCGACAAAGACGAACGCCGTTATATTGAACAGCAAGTCAATGACTGAACTGAACACCGACTCTTCTGTTTGCCGGTTGAAGAAACCATCCCAAGCAAAGGCGGTGCCACATGAGAATGCCGCAAGTAGGTCATCTGATCCAAGTAGGGAACATACACCAATTGTCAACATCGCAAGTGAGACATATTGGGCGACATAGGAGTGCCTGTCGATGAGGTCATGACGTTGACAGTATTTCATCAGATGCCGGAAGGCAAAGCCCAGAAGCCCGCCAATAACGATGCCGACGATAACCTGATCTGCAACTCGTCAGCACTCCAAGGAATCCCCCCCCCCCTCCTCAAGACAAACATGAAACTCACAAAGCCATAGAAGCAAAAACCAATCGCGTATCGCATGCCCGGTGCTCCCGTCGAGTATCAAGTAGAGGGCCAAGAAAAGAAAGGGGTAGGCTGCTCCATCATTACATCCGCTTTCTGCCGCCAAGAGATGTCGAATATGAGCGGGGACGTGCTTATCAGCCCATTTTCCACCGACGACAGCGGCAGCCAAAATTGGATCAGTCGGGGTCAAACACGCAGCAACGGCTAAGCTGGATAGGAAGTTGAGGCCCGGGATAAAGGCGTATATCAAGCCAGCGGAGACAAACCAGCCCTAGAGGCACATGATGAGTTGGGATAGGCGGAGTGGTTGATGATAACGGAACATACCCAAGTCATGACTGGAAATAGTAAGAAGAATAGACTTTTCCAGTGACGGGCCATATACGCTTTGGGTAACTCGACTCCAATAGCAAAAACCCCGACGGCAAGGATGACACGAGTGAATTCAAGGGTGATGGTATTAACAGTATCTGGGTGACCATTTCCCCAAGAGCGCGGATCAAAGATATTTGCACAGTAAGGACCTAGGCAATACGTTATCGACAGGACCAGAGGCGAAGTGAAGCACGACTCACCTATGATTACACCAAAAAGGAATGCCCAACATGCTTCACCAATATACAACTGCGACCGACATGAGATTCAAGAAGCTGTGCGGGAAACCAATAAAACTTACGCGCTCCCGCAAGAAGAGCGAGAACATGCCGAACTGTGCTGGAGTTAGGAAGCCTCGTTCGTCATTAGGGAGTAATAGGGTGCTTACCAGGACGACGAAACCTCCGAGGCAGGCATAGATGATATGAGGGGTCGTGACTTCGTACTGGAAGGCATTCGATAATGAGCCTGGGACAGCGGGGCACTAGAACTCACGGGATGGAAATTCATGACGTCGTTGGCCGATAAGACTGAGCAAACACCTTGCCTGAGGCCACGAGAATGGCGAGCGACCTGCGAGGGTTTTGGGATGAGCGGAAAGCAGAGTCCTTCTAAGGACGCAAGGGCAGCCAGAAAAGGGGTGGAAGAGGAAATGCAAGCTTGGAGTTGTCGAGCCTGAGGCGATTATGGTCTTGGCCGGCGAATGTTTATATATTTGTTCCTGCCGGGGATTAATAATAGCTACTTGGCACGTGTTCCTGCTAGAGTCCAGGCTCAAGACCAGCCAAGCCCAATCCATCCTCCACGGAAATCCAAATCCCAAGTCGTCTTCCACTCGGTACTGGAGGCTTCTTACCCATCGAGAATACTGGTCTTTATGTCGACGAAGAGCATCAAGGGCTCATGTCTACAGGGTCCCACATCAGAAACAGGAATAAACCAGATCCATCGACAAGTCTCGCAACCAATAACCCCAACCAAATTTACCAAATTGACTCTCGACACTCTCAAATGGCGTCCCGCCGGACTCACCCCAGCTTTGGCCTGCTCCAACCTGGTTCTTTGCGTCTCCACCTGTCCTGAAAGGCTTGGACAATACCATTCTTGACACATCGGCGTGTCAAATGCCCTCATCATCGTCCTCCTGACCTTCTTATCTTCCCCTCCAGCTACCCCCATCAGGTCGTCTTCCCACACGTTTTTCTATTGGGTCCCAGCACCAGGACGAAGTAGGAGAACCCGCCCATCGTCGCTTTCCTCTTCACCCTACTCAGTGACGACCATTGGCTTGGCCCTCTCAACAGCAACTACCCCCGCCACGTTTTTCGACGACGAATTTTCCTTTCTGTTCTCACGTATCTCCTTCAACGGATGATCCGTCCATCCCACACCTGTTTCAGGTTCTGGCCCCACGATCGCGAATACCCTTACACGCCCCAGCCAAGCGACATGCGTTGACAGTACAGCCCTCAAACAAACAGGGGCCAAGATCAGTCGAGATCAGTGACACCTATCCACCTTCTGGGTCCTGAATGCAGAAAGAGTTGAAACGGTCAGGACGTCTCCAACCCCTTCTTCTACTGTCGTCTTTAATGAAATCACTTGGCTCGCAGAGGAACCTCGGCCTCCGTCCAAACGAGAACCTATAGCATAAATACCCCTGCGTATTCAACCTCTACTCGGCCTGCATTCTTCCCTGGATACACGTCCGACCATCCCCACCTCCTCTGCAAGACACAACCTTCTGGGGAGCGCCTACGGGCGCCTGTCTGATCTTTGCAACACGTCATCTGACTTGATGATCTTCGCAATGTCATCACAGGATGCCCAACCCTCGGTTACGAAGCCAACCTATATCCAAAGGGCATAACTTCGATTGAAGCCTAGTCCAATTGGATCAATCTGAACCCTGCAGACGTGACCAACTACCTCGTCCAGTCCAGAGTACACTATTTGATCAGCACGACATCATCAGTACCTATCCGAAGACTTGCCTCAAGTCATTCTCCTGTTGAACCCCACTACACTCACCACCCCTACCTCATTTCCCTGCAACATCATCAGTTGGTTTATCGGCCCAACAACACTTCCACCCCGTCATCGTGGAGATCGGAATAGTGTCTAATTAGTCTAATTATGTAGAAGTTGATATGCCCTTTGAGTAACGCGGTCCATTTTCGTCATTTTCCCCATCATAAGAGAACAGCGTATCGTTTAATGAATACGTCAATCAGTAGTCGCTGGGATTCGGCCGGTGTAATGTATGACAAACTACTGTTGATAATGAATTATATTACGCGCCCTTTCATTATAAGCGAACCACAGGTCCCGGTATAACCACACACTCAACACACCTCAAACTTGAGGTCGCAGTACGAGCCCAAGTTTCGAGCCCCCCCCCCCCTGTTTTTTTGCAGGTGAAAGACTTGCTCCGAGACGGCTACCCGGTGCAGCATAGCATAACATATATCCGCAAAGCCTACATCACCATCATTTAACTCGGCTACACGGCTTTAACTCCTATAATCTCCAGACTTTTTGGTGGTCCCCTTTTTTTACTCCTGGTCCTGGCCGGAACAATCATCCCCGGCCCAATTGGAAGTTGTCGTTTTCTCGAAAGTGTACCGCAACTTTGCGAGAGGCAAGATGTGAAAAATTCGATATCACCGGAGCTTGAATCACGAAACGACCTTCATTCCGCAACTTGCTTCATTAATTGTGGCATGTTCGCTGGGGTGACGACCCTGGGCAGAAGGGTTTGAGGCACTTGGGTACAATCTAGGTATGCTAATCGTGTTTGACCCCTGCGAGGGGTGTGGGGGGGGGGGGGGGGTTATCCGGCTCCGGAAAGGGGAGTGAAGATATTGTTTATCAGAACGCCTGGGTAAATGTTCAGGTAGGCGTTACTGAGGTACAAAAGTGACATGACAAGAATAAAAAATATCCTTAATAAGGACTCAGCCATAGGTTCACCTTGATGGCCTAAGTTTTCTGACGGGCTAATGATGCGCATTCGAAGTGGAGATATGACAAGATGACCATATCAAAATTCCTCCTCCACCAGGAAAATTCGCGCATTACGCGGTGCCATGAACCCTTGCGTCATGATTCCCGTAATAAAGAAAACGCCGGTGTCTGGTTCTGATAGATACCAGTCACAGTAGTAGTCGAGAGCGAATTGCGCTCTCGAGAAACTCGATCTCTCATAAAGCGCTCAATGAGTGAATTTGGATTAGTGTGTGCCTTGAACACTTCACTTCCATTTATTTGAGGTAAAATCATTGTCGCATCCCTTTGTCGTGGCTGACGATAAGGGACTAGCTCAGTCACACAATGTCATGTCATATTTTTGCGGGATAGCCAGCAACCCGTTCCAGGTTATAGATCTCTCGATCGTCGATCACCCTAGCCACAAAGGCTGTCGTCTTTCGAAGACCCGCAAAGAAAGACCCTAACACCTTCTATTAGCCTCTATTTACCCGATCCAGAAAAGATGTAGAAGATCACAATATATTTAACCCGCATCTTATCAAGCCGCGTCGGACACTCGGCAATGAGCATTCGGTCTTTCAATTGTGGTGGCGCACCAATCATAAATTGTTAACTTTGACTAGATCAGGGATGGTAGATCGAAGATATGAGAGGTCCACAACGCATGTCTTAAGGACCGCCAATGGGTTCTCTAATTCAGATAATAAGAATAGGAACAGCCTATCTATAAATTCCCTCGGACTCCTGGGCGCGAATGAGGAAATAAATTTAGAGCTATGCCACTTCAATTTAGTGTAAGCCATCGCGCTCGTGATTTCTCCAAGGTTTATTCTGTGGATGGGACCTCCCTGAAAGATGTTGTAGTGCCATCTATCAATGCCCAACGGAGTTGAAGGGGTGGTGGTATTTTACTGTGGCTGCAAAGCGATCAAACCGGTGAAAGGGAGGAAAAAGAGGGGATACCGATGGTGGTACATGGGACGGAGAGACAGAGCATCAGCTCCTTGATCATAATTCGTGTTATTTTCTTCAGAAAGCTATCAGATTAGATGGAAGTCTTCTGACCGCGGTAGATTTATTTTTTGGTGGTTTAGAACTGATATTTCCGGTACACTAGTAAGTGACATGCTCATTTTTACACGTGTTCTGATGTAGGATATGCCGTCGACGTTACATCATAAAGTACCATTCAAAGGACCAACGGCCTGGAAGCTCATGAGTCCAAGCACAGATCAGGACAGCTTGTCCCAGCACGATTGGGTGAGCAAGAACAGCCTTGAGACTGTTCGGAAAGCCCGGCCCATAAACCGTTCGCTCTTAGGCTAATACTCTTCTACATTGGTATATGAAACATCGAGCCCCGTTAATCCCACCTGTCAACCACGAGACAAAGAGCAAGCTTCAAGGATAAGATCACCGCTGAGATCAAATTTGCCGTCTTCGGGGGCGTTGGACTGGCTTCCCCGATAAACTGAAAGCGACTCGCACAGGGATGACCTAGTGTGCATGCGACTTGAATCGTTCCCCTAACTTGCGGAAGACGGAAATAAGCTTCGTTTCAGTCGGCCCCTATTAGGTGTTCCCCGAATGTAACTTATACATGTGTCAACAACTCTTGGGCATCGATCAGACACATCAATCTAGCTGACTGATGGAGTGCCATCATCATAGTGGTAGCCACATGCAGGGTCGCAGAATCATGCTCTTGCTCGTGATCGTCCCGGCGGAGGAGTATCACGGCGGGTTGCCTACCTCGAGACCTTCAGGTGTGTTGCTCACAAACCCTGCCTATCGTTTGAGGGTTGCCCTGATATTCTCACAGGCAGCATTTCCGAAGAAGAGACTAGGTAAGCTCTGTGAGATGGTATCGACATGACCACGTGAATGGGGTAGAATTTGACAGTCTGCTCCGGGGCTGTCAATAGAGCCCTAGTTACCTGTGCAAAGGGTGCACAAATCGAGAAGGTCTTGCCTGATAAACAGAAAATATTCATCGTTACTTGCGGCCCGTCTGGATGAGGACGTGTCCCCGAAGTGATGAGCCCCGAAAAAAAGGATGGCATGGACACGCAGAGCCTGGACCCTCTCTGCTTGAAGGACAGGAAAAGTACAGAACCATGGTCACGGAACGTGTTTAGGAGAATATAATCGTCAATTCACCCAAAACATTAAAGTCTCGCGCGTCCACGTTCCATCAGAAGTGAGATCGCGTACGTTGTGGAACCGCAGGCCAGAAAGTTGATTGTCCCGCGGAATCCGATGGAGTCCAAGAGACTGACCGGTTGATAGGGTTCTGGAAGAATCCAATTGTGATAGCCTTTGAATTACATGTGAAACGTTTGTTCTTGAGGCTGACTTTCTGTAGAACTCTGACAGGGCCGGCGAGGTAAACTAGGTGGACAGTGGACGCACCGCACTGATTCTTCGTGGTCCGCCAAGATAGCAGTAGGTCTGACACAGTGGTGGCTCTGCAGAGCATCTAAAACATGCATGGGTTTCTGTGCCCTGTGTGCCCGCAACTCGCCGCTCAAGGTGATACCCTAGGCACATGAGAGATATCCGGACCTCAAACAACTGGTGATGGTGCTACAGAGGGCAGGAGGCGACTGCCGTTGGTTCCTCCGGGCCTCCGATATCCATCCATTGATTGGAGGTGCGAAACCTTGTAGAGAATACTCTGCCCACAGACACCGGAGGGCGATTCCGAAGTTCGCGTGGCTGCCAGCCAGTATGCGATAGGTCCCCAGATATATATTTTGCATTTACACGGGGTGGAAAGGGTTCTACATCAAGCAAAAGCTTTCGAAGAGCAATTTCAACATGCCCAATAAAACCTTGGAGTTAAGGTGTGATTGCAATCAAAGTAAACGCCGAATGACCGATGTCAGAAGTTCAGCAATCGCACGGCGGCGTTTCTTTGATAGGAAGCCTGGTGGAGGATCCGCATCGGCAACCACAGGTGACCCTGTACGTGGTAGAAATTGTTTCAACGGGCATAATAAGCATGCTCCGTCGGGAGGAACTCACCCGGAGTGTACTTATACATTCTACCTTCATAGTCTATGCCGTCCTATAGTCTATGCCGTCCTTGCGTGATGGCTCGTAAGTAAAACATACTATCTTCGTTTGGCTGTTGGTGGCCCTCTCCGGGCTGTCATCGTGAATGCCTGAGAATGTAGGTTACTGACATATGTGATACGTTACACTCGCCGAAACTCCGGTAATATATCAACAGAGAAAAGATTGATACTGAAATCTTGACAAAGACCTAGAACAGTTCCAGCGCCGTGATCGAGCAGAAAATAAAAAGGTCGACTACGAGAGAAAAAAATATCAAGACCAAAATCATATGGGGTGAACGAAGGTACCACTTTGATCCTTGATAATCCGCATCTTCAGAGAATGTGACTCAAAAATCCTGTGTCGTTGTCGAATGAGATCAACGAAGCTCGTGATACTTTACTCAACCTAGTACAGGAAGAGCACCCGGAAGCTGGTTTTTAGCTCTCGCAATATCTTCTCGTCATAGTCGTCCATGGACACTGTCCGGATGAGATTATTAAAGTGTTGAGCTTGAGACTGTAAGGGGAAAGATTTGAGTTTGTAATAAGGGCACATGGGAAGGAAGACGCGCAGCCGAAACCAGCCACTGACAAAAATACTTATTCCTATCGTGGGTATACTCGTCTTTTCCAAGCCACTGGGCGTTTGCGATCGCATTATAGTTGAAAGTTCGTAGTATATTCTCGTCGTAACGTTGGAGGTGTAGTGGCCACATAATCGAGTTCCTGGTAATCTGTAGCAGCTTGCGTTTGAAGAAGGCGAGGTCATTTATATTTGACGGTTCCCAGGATAGTGGAACCTCCACTACAGACAGGTCTTCGTGAGATACCAGCCCAGCGATCTGGAAACTAGTAGACGAGGCAAGAGTGAACGATCGTCGGAGTAGGTCAGACCCAGTGGTATCCACGTCCCTATGATACTGGATAGAACGATTGGGGTTCCAGATATAGTCTACAGAGGACTGGTGGAGAATTTTCACTGGGCAAGATGCGGCATCTCGATGTAGGGGTACGTCTGAATAGTGAAGTCGTTGTCGGCAAATAGGCGCTTTAAATGATATTCAAAGCGACTACAGACCGTCCATACAACAGGGAACGACGGTGTAGAGCGAAGCAGATGGTTGGTCAGTTCGATGATGTTCAACTGCGCGTCCTCCCCTCGCATTCATCCAGTCCATCCAATACGATTAGTATTTTGGGTCGAGGTGATAATGTTGCTGATGGTTGGACCAGAAGCCATTTAAATTGGACATGGGGCGCTTTCCGGAGGATATCAGGATATGCGGCGAGTTGCCTCGCCACCAACGTGTGATACTCTGGAATGCGAACTGTGAGTTGGTAAACGACTGTGATCGAGACTCGCGCATAGTCATTCCATCCGTTGGTCCGGGACAAGAAGAATGCCGTATCCGATCTGTTGATTTCGGCAGGATACTCCGCTACAGGCTGCGCAACTGCTGATTTTCCAACACCCGCTGGTCCGTGGAGCCAGAGCATATCCCACGCACATTTCTCGTCCAAAAACCATTCCTGTATGGCTTTCGTCAGCCATTCTCTTGTCCCAGGACGGCACTGGGACGGAGGGTCGCGCGTAGATGAGTCCACATCAGCATCTGATATCATTTCTTGAAAAGGGACCTAGAAGACTGTCGCCTCGTTTTGTCCGTCGTTGACTGAGAAATTTACCTTACCTGTTCGTTCTTCGATGAAGTTTTGAATAATGGTTGGCCTGTCCATCATGGTCGGGCTGTTGAATACACAACGACCATGAAAAATCCCATTATTCTGGGGTCTTCCTCTCTGATGGAAAGCACTGAGGGTTGTCATCCACAAATGTCGAGATTGATCGTGGGAACAATGTCAAAATTTGAGATCAGGATTGATTTGTTCCTCGTCGTCTCACACAGCGAACACGGTCCCGCGCCGCCATGCGCAAACAGCTCGACCCTCGAATACCAATTCTCATTAGCAATAATGTCAAGAAAAACCACAGGTCTTTTATTGTTCTTGTCGGTGATAAGGGTCGAGACCAGGTATGTTTGCCTCTGTTCGGCTCTCGTGTCCGCCCACATTGTTGACCATGATTTAGATTGTGAACTTGCATTACTTGTTGTCCCAGGCGCGAGTGTCTGCACGGCCTTCCGTACTCTGGTGTTACAAGAAGGAGCTCGGGTTTACGAGCCACCGCAAGAAACGAGAGGCCAAAATAAAGCGGGATATCAAGCGCGGAATTCGAGAGCCCAATGAACAAAACCCATTCGAGATTTTTGTAACAGTAACAGATATTCGATATACGTGCGTCCCGGATATTGTATGGTTGTTCCATTCTTAATGACGCGATCAGGTATTACAAGGAGTCCCATAAAATTCTCGGCAACACATATGGCATGTGTGTACTACAAGACTTTGAGGCTATCACGCCCAACCTTCTCGCGAGGACGATTGAGACGGTAGAAGGGGGCGGGTTGATTGTATTGTTGCTAAAGACGATGTCTTCACTGAAGCAGTTGTATACTATGACCATGGTGCGTCCTTCGTCCCATCCTTTCCCCATTTTCTGACGTTTTCCAGGATGTACACGCACGTTATCGTACCTCCTCCCACGACTCTGTCGTCGCCCGCTTTAACGAACGCTTCATTCTTTCCCTTGGTTCTTGTGATGACTGCCTAGTCCTCGATGACGAACTCAACGTCCTCCCCATCTCTCGTGGCAAAGATATCACACCCCTTGAAGACAAACCCGGCAAAGAAAAAGAAGCTGAATCCGAGCTCAAAGTCCTCAAGGACTCTCTTTCTGATACTAAGCCCGCCGGGGACCTCATCAAACTTGCGAAGACAGTCGACCAAGCCAAGGCAATCTTGACATTCATCGATGCTATTACAGAGAAGACATTGTCATCTACTGTGACACTTACTGCTAGCCGCGGGCGCGGAAAGTCTGCGGCGTTAGGATTGGCCATGGCTGCTGCTCTTGCGCACGGGTATTCGAATATCTTCGTGACAAGTCCGAGTCCGGAGAACCTTAAGACGTTGTTTGACTTTGTGTTTAAGGGCCTGGATGCGCTAGGATATGAGGAGCATTTGGATTATGATATTGCGCAGAGCACGAATCCGGATTTCAATAAGGCGATTGTGAGGGTGAATGTGTTCAGGGATCATCGACAGACGATCCAGGTGCGTATCGTATTTCTCTGTCTCCTTAAATTGCTGATGTTGGCGAGTAGTATATCCAACCAGAAGATGCTCATGTCCTAGGTCAAGCAGAACTCGTAGTCATTGACGAGGCGGCCGCTATTCCCCTTCCCCTTGTGCGCAATCTCATTGGCCCCTACCTCGTCTTCATGGCCTCCACTATCAACGGTTACGAAGGCACGGGCCGCTCTCTCTCCCTCAAACTCATACAACAACTCCGTGAAAGCACCCGACCATCACTTACAAAAGACCTCAACGTCCCCTCAAAAGAAGAAGATGCTTCGGTCAGTGCGACGACCGCATCGTCATCCAAAAAACCTATCGCGAAAGCCCCACCAAAAGCACGTACATTGCGGGAAATCAAACTCGAGACCCCCATTCGGTATGCAAGCGGTGACAAGATTGAGAAATGGCTGAACGGGTTGTTGTGTCTCGATGCGACTATTGTGCCGAAGGCCATTGGGCAAGGGTGTCCACACCCATCGCAGTGTGAACTGTACTACGTCAGTCGGGATACTTTGTTCAGCTACCACCCAGCTTCAGAACTGTTCCTGCAACGCATGATGGCACTCTACGTCGCATCACACTACAAAAATCAGCCAAACGACTTGCAGCTAATGTCCGATGCTCCGGCGCACCACCTTTTCGTCCTCCTGCCACCCTTAAAGGATGACGAAACGCATCTACCTGAACCGCTTGTGGTTTTGCAAGTCGCACTGGAGGGGAATATCAGCAAGGCTGCAATTCTAGACGGGCTTGGAAGAGGATTGAGAGCGGGAGGGGATATGATTCCATGGTTGATCAGTCAACAATTCCAGGAGACCAGGTTTGGAATGTTGAGTGGTGCGAGGGTGGTTAGGATCGCCTGCCATCCGGATTACGCTAGCGTGGGTTTATGTCAGTCGCTTCAAAAAATGGTGTGCTAACAGTGGTGTTGGCGTAGATGGGATATGGTTCGCGAGCGCTACAAGCGCTTAATTCGTTTTATAGTGGGGAGTACTTTAATTTAGACGAGTCGAACAAGCCGGAACCGTCATATCCCAATGCTGCTGCTATTGATCCGGTATGAGATTCATCTTCGGTTGAGAATATGTTCTAATTGTGTGTATGTTTCCCAGTCCGAGACGCTATTGACAGAGAAACCGACCGTGCGCGCAGCCAATGCTATGCCGCCCCTACTCCAGAGGTTGACAGAGCGAAGACCAGAAAATTTGGATTATCTGGGTGTTTCATATGGATTGACGCCTCAATTGCTTCGGTAGGAATCAGCTTCCGTGTTGGGAAGCGGATATGCTGATATGCATCGTGACGCAGGTTCTGGAAGCGCGCTGGTTACGTTCCTCTCTATCTTCGCCAAACGCCAAGCGAACTCACGGGGGAGCACACATGTGTTATGGTGCGTGGCCTCAACAGTTCGACGGAGTCAGAACTCGAATGGTTGAGCGAGTTCGCCAAAGGTATGGATACAATCTTCACGAAGACGTATGCTGCGGGTGGTGACCGACTGTGGTATACATAGATTTCCGGAAGCGGTTCTTGTCGTTGCTATCGTACAAGTTCCGTGAGTTTGGCAGCGTCACTGCCCTGTCTGTGTTAGAAACCGCGAACGCAGGAGTGAAAGAGAAGGAAGAAGAGAAAGCGAAAGGTTCGCATCCCGGTTCTCTCTGTGATTGTTCCTTTCGCTAATGACTGTTTCTGTCATACTCAATGGGATCGTCACATATGATTCTCTTGTTATAAATAGGTGAACTACAAGCGCCCGAGTTATCACTTCTTTTTACTCCTTTCGACCTCAAACGGCTGGAATCCTACGCCAACAACATGCTTGATTACCATGTCATCCTGGACCTGATGCCAACCGTCGCTGGCCTTTATTTCCAGAAAAGATTGGGTGAAGAGGTGAAACTAACAGCGGTGCAGAGTGCGATTTTATTGGCTGTTGGTTTGCAGCGGAAGACTGTCGAGGAAGTCGAGGTGCGTCGTGTTACGTTCTTGCAGATTCCGTGCATAATCCAACAGAAGACCCGTTCCAGGCCGAACTACAACTGCCAGTTTCCCAAGCGCTTGCGCTTTTCGTCAAAGTGATCAAGAAGACCAGCAAGCGACTTATTGATATCCAAAAAGCCGCCATTAGTGCGGAGTTAACTTTGCCATCAGCAGAAGCTGTGGGACCACGCGTTAATGATGGAGTGGTTGCTGGTGGTGCTGTCCATGAAGAAGCCGCAGAAGCGACCAAAGAGATGGGACCGAAGAAAGGAGAAGTTTGGAAGAGTGTTAGTGCGGTTCTGGAAGATGAGCTTAACGAAGCTGGGGATGAGACAATGCGCGCATTAAAGGAGAAGCAGCGAGAGATGATCGATGCGCTGGATCTGAGAAAGTCAGTGTAACGTCTTTTTTCCGCGGTTCGTATATTGATGCGGGTATGGGTTTATCAGGTATGCGATTAATGATGTCGCAATCGATTGGAGCGGTGCGGAAGCACAGATCAAAGACGGGGATGGGGTCAAGGGCCGATCGACAATCGTGAGCGTCAAGACGGGCGCGGTAGGAGGAGGAGCTGCAGGTCAGAAGAGGAAAGCAGAAGGCGATGGAGAGAACATGGGTGGAAAGGAGGGAAAGAAGACCAGGAGGAGTAAGAAAGTGAAGCGGTGATATTTAGCCTTGGCACCTTGTTTTTAAACCCCACGAGTCCTGATGTAAATCCATTCTGCCTGAATTCAGGGTCACGCTGGACATATGGAGAAGCGAGCTATGTCCATCTGACGTGGTTCCACCTGGCTCGGATACGCGGAGTGTTCCAATTCCGAGTGAAAAAATGTGAGAATATGAGACTAGTCTATTTCAATATCGAATGCGTGGGTGTCGATCACGTCGGGACCCTGTACAATAAAAACCCCAAGGCTACCCGTTTGGACGCTCTTCCCGAGTGCCCCCCTGCCATCCTCCGTCTATCTACCAAGTACTGGAACGGCAGCAGATGGCTCCCTATTTCCTCCGCAACATTATCCCTAGGCGGGAGCAACGTACACAGGCCAGGCCTCTGCTCCAGGTTCTCGCAGGACTCACTTGGGTCCAGTGGGCGCATTTCTTCTCTGGGTGAGTGCCAGTACATCCTTTTCCCTCTGGTTGTGGGGCCCTGTTCACTACAGTGTTGACGCCCAGTTGCGCTTGGCATGGCTTGGTATCCCTCGATCAACGCCTGCCGGCCCCTATTATCTTGGCTGCAACCACAGACACTGACGATTCATGATCCGTTCTTGGTATCTTGTAGGTGGTTGGCTTGGACTTGCGATGCTATCGATTTCTTCTCAGTCTCGTTGAGTGTGAAGAGGTTGACGGAACAATTCCCGGGAAAAACGGTCCACGACATTGTGCGTGATTATCTTATACCCGTATATATTTTTGTTCTCAGAGGCGCATACCACATCGACAGACAACTGCTATCACGCTCACATTGTTGTTGCGTTCAGTCGGTGCTGTACGTCAACGAATAACCACTTCTGGGAATAGGGACTGAGACTGCGTTATCGTCAGGTCATCTTCGGTATTCTTTCCGATCGCTTCGGTCGCAAGTGGCCCCTTGTTGGAAATCTTGTCCTGGTCGCCGTCCTCGAACTTGCCGCTGGTTTTGTAAACACATTCCAGCAGTTCCTTGCCGTTCGTTCCCTCTTCGGTATTGGAATGGGTGGTATTTGGGGTCTCGCCGCAGCAACCGCATTAGAAAACCTTCCAGTCGAAGCTCGTGGTCTGGCATCTGGCATTCTGCAGCAAGGATATGCAGTTGGCTACCTACTCGCCGCTGTCATCAACCTCCGCCTCGTTCCCCAAACATCGGCAACATGGAGAAGCCTTTTCTGGACAGCAGCTGGTATCTCACTCTTCGCCGCCGCTGTCCGTGCAGTCCTTCCAGAATCCCAAGTCTTCCTCCGTGCCAAAGCTGCTGAAACAGCTCGTGGACTCAGCACTAGGAAGAAGACGGAGGTTTTCTTACACGAAACAAAGGAAATGTTGAAGGCCCACTGGCTCTTGTGTATCTATGGTGTGCTTCTCATGACCGGTGTGTGTATTTTGTGTGGAGTTAGGTCGCTTCTGACGATAGATCTGGTTTGTAGGGTTCAACTTTCTTTCACACGGTTCCCAAGTAAGACTTCGTACTTCTCCGTTTACTGCGAACCCCCTATGGTCCACTTGATCGTTGGGACACCCCTTTGTCTGTGTGCCTGACCCACATATGCTATTTTAGGATTTGTATCCCACCTACCTCGAAACTTCAAAGAACTTTTCGGCAGACGACTCCACCGTCGCGACTATTATTGGCAATTGCGTCAGTATTACAAGTCATCTGCTCGGAGTTGTGAGGTTGCTGACACCGGCTGTGCGTTCCCATATAGGGTGCTATTGCGTGAGTACATTGCTTCCACTAGGACATCCGAGTTCTAGGGCGGTACGCTGAATGGGGAACGTCGACAGAGGTGGATTGGTTGCTGGATGGATTAGCCAGTACATCGGTCGGCGACTGACGATTGTGTGAGTATTACATGCTACCCGGTTGTTGTTCCGTCGCCTTCTGACTTTTTGAGATAGTATCTTCGTTTGTCTCATCGGAGGTCCGTCCGGTCAGGAACTTGATGTAACTGTGATTGACATGCGCCATTAGCTTTCATCCCACTCTGGATCCTTCCTAGTTCTTTCAGCGCTCTTTCAGCGGGAGCTTTCTGCATCCAGTTTGGCGTACAAGGAGCATGGGGTGTCGTAAGTGATCTCCTTGAAACCGAATGCATGAGAAGTTGTTTCATGTCCGATACAGATTCCCATTCAATTGGCTGAGATGTCGCCTCCTGCATTCCGTGCGACATTCCCTGGTGTCGTATATCAAATCGGCAACGTTAGTCAACTATTTTTCGCCTCGTAGGAGTAGGAGACTGATCCATACACAGATGGTTTCGTCCGCTTCTGCACAAATCGAAGCTAGTATGTGTCCGCGTTACGCGAAGTTGGGCTATGAACTAACCATTGTGTAAAGCTGGTGGTGACAATCTCAGGACCACCATCACAGTCGATGGACAACCAAAGGACGTACCTGATTATGCGACTGTAAGTCTCCGCCACTTTTCCGTTGAATATGTTGCTCAGTATCCTCGGTTTCGTTAGGTGCAAGGTATCCTGATTGGCGTTGTAGCTGCCTTCGTTATCATCGTCACTGTCCTTGGACCTGAGTATGTCCACTTCTGCATTACTCACTTGTTATTCTCCACTTACCCTGATGAACGCAGGAAACATGGATTCCACTTCGAGAAAGCCAAGACCGCGTTCGAGGAGGGTGGAGGACGTGGCGAGTTAGTGGATGATGGCTTAGAGGATCCCCAAGGTAAAGGAGAGGGAAGTGACTCGAGGCCGGGATCGGCTATGAATGATAGTGAGGGTAAGATGTCGGAGACTGGTGATGAGAAGAAAGTGTGATATGTTCAATTTATTTCTTGTACAATATGGGAAGACCTTGTGGCTGGACGAGGTAAATAGTTGATTAACCATTGCACATATGTAACGACCTCTACTGTCGCCGTGTTAGTTGTTACGTTACGACTGCTCACCATCATGATTTATTCGTCGTCGTGAATTGAGAAACCAGGAATATTGCCAGTTGCCCAAAGTTGTACCGCGCACCCGAACAAGGTAAAAAATTAAAAGTCAAGAACATCTTGGAATTCACTGCCCCTCCTCGTGAAGTTCTCTGTTGATGGTCATTGGAATGGTCTCATTATACCACGAAGCGACCTATCTATGTGTTCCTTGATATCTTTTTATCGTGGGGTATGAATCAACTCGCTTCGGGACCCAATTTGAAACCAATTTGAAATGAACGAGATGTCTGCTTAAAGACCGATGAATTTGTGGCGGTACGGAAGAGAACCCGTGCAGCCTGCGTTGACCACTTATGGTTTGGCGATGGACGTATCCCAGTACGTATACGTGCGTCGAACGATACTTAAGAATGGCGTTTGGTCACAATACTCACGGCCTCTCCAGAGGACTACCACCCACTGACTCAAATCATCCACTTGGACTCCTCCACTCCTTAGAGCTTTACCCCGGATCCCATATCACATGTAGATGCTGTTGTCGTTGTTGAACTCTCCATTTCTATACCGCTACAAGCAAACCCACTGCCAAGACGCGGTGGGCATATTCTGAGCTAACAGATAATTTACGACCCTCGGCAGGGCGGTATCTACCGATAGCATAGAGAGGTTCGGAGGTGATATGTGGAGGCATTTCTGACACAAGAGGCGAAAGACATGCCTCGCCGATAAACTTGTCCGCGAGGAGGGTAGCGACCCACTGCTCGGCGTTGCGGCGACGAGACTTGTGGGCAGGGGGATAATTGGCCGTAGACAAGTCGTTGAAAGAGCGGCTGTGGGGAAATGGAGATTGTCTGCGAGGGGGTTCCAGTTTGGGCTTGGGCCGAAAAATGGCAAGGAAGTTCGGGGAAGAAAGGGGGGGAGGAGAGACTTAGGTGGAGGGCTTGTAACGGTCTGTAGGGTGCTGGAGCCATTTTTGGACAGCCTGGAGATGATCTGCGAGAGGGATGTTGATCTCCACTCGTCGTAGAGATAGCGGAGCACGCGCCCCGCGCCCTACGCCAAACCTGTAAACCCAGGGGTCCTTGCCAAAAAGCTTGCTGCACTCCTGGGGCGTATAGATGTTTTTGCTATTGCTGATTGGCGTCAGGTGGGGAAAAAGGCGGAGGAAATTGGGCACCTACACTTTTTTTAGCTAGACGGGATTCGCAATGGGTGTCCCAGGGGATGGGGCAATAGGTAGATTTGGGGCGGATACATATTCACTTGTGGTATGAGGTATAGAAGACGCGGTAGGCCTCGAATCGGGTGACATAGGGAATCCATCTGAACGAAGATACGGGATGTATTCCTCCTCTGCGCCTATTTATCCCTCTAAAACTCAGAACTGGAAACGAGAGGAACACCATTTCTGCAGCGAGCAGGGACTGAACCTGACCCGCTCGTCGTGGCTGCCTGTGGCGGTGCTCCTGGTAATTCAACCTGGAAGTGGGCTTTATATGTGACTGCATCTATGCCGGAGCCTCTCCCGACTAATCCCTTCAAAAGAGATCTCCAGCCCACTTTTCATTCTGCATACCACCGATGTCTTGATCTCGAACATCGACATGCTCAAGTGCCACAGCGCTGCCCACTGACCGTCTTGACATGCGCACGATTTCTTGGTTATATGCTGCTTGAAGCACCAACTGACCAAGGCCGCAAGATATTTTCTTCAGAAATTAATCAACGTGCAGGCGACGAGGAACTTCAAATGCTCGCGCAGGTGTACACCACCCATCTTCTGCGTGTTTGTAAGTTTCATCACTTGTCATGCGACTGTGACCATTAAATTCGCATCTTCAGTTCGCCGAAATAAGGGTTGCACCCCAACTCCAACCTCTTTCGATGAACAAGCAATGGGGCTCAGTGCATTGTTGACGCCAACACATTCCAGTCACCAGGCTGCAAAGGCCAAAGTACGTCTCAGCCTAAAGACTTCAACTTCCCACCCTGATTTTATACCCAGGCACTCGAGCGCGATGGACACCGCTGTGTTTTCTCTGGGAAACTCGATAATAACTCCATTGAGGCGAACCTGGTGGTGGATGACGGCTCGCAACCAGTCACAGTAACAGAACTAGCGCATATTTTCGACAGGTCCACCAATGAAGACCTTGAAACTGAGAAAGAGGTGTTTGGCGCTCCTCTCTCCCCCACCTTATCTATGAACTTATCTATGATATAGACAGCATCTGCAGCATCTGCACTAGCAGTGCTGTCTCGGTTCGGCCAGATCGATGCCATTAAGGAACTCAATGGTGCAGGCCTGCACCGCCTCGAAAATGTACTCACCTTAGCACCCGATGTCCACAATCATTTTGACAACTTGAAGATTTGGCTTGAGAGGGTCCCCTCAGTGTGTTCTAACAGTGTGATGCGTACAGGCACTCATACTGATCCTGATGTTGTCTAGGATCCTCCTAACCATTACCGACTGGCCGCAACCCAACCCCGGCTGCTCAGGGGACTATACCCTCAGGTATCATTCATCAGTCCTAATCCGGTCACTCATCCTCCTCCTGATGCACGCTATCTGGCACTCCATGCTGCATGTGCTCGCGTTTCGCATCTGTCGGGTGCTGGAGAGTATGTTGATCAGATCCTACGAGATATTGAGTTGAGCACAGGGGTTCTGGCAAGCGATGGGCAGTCGGACGTGTTGTATTTTGCTCTCATACACCGCCTAGATGTTGAAGTTGAGGCTTATTGAGAGATCTGAGTCTGAGCAGTACATACTCTCATTCAGGGTCTATCTCATGATCCCTTTCTTTTTGGTATAGAACCCGTGCAGTATCTTGTATGCTTTTATGTCCCCGAAGGTTGGAACCAAAGTCTCTACCTCTATGTGAGATCAATTCAGCAGGTGAGATGAATGCATGTCCAGCTATGGGTGTGGTGTGCAATAAAAAGACAGTGATGAGTACCAGGACTACCTGGCCCAACAGTGTTGAGGGGAAACCTTGATGACTGCCCATTTTGTCTTTATAGACTGATCAGGCACTCTATGTAGTTTGTTATCTACTTAGACAACCAACCAATCACCATCATCTTACTTGATGATGACTGCAATATGTAGCATGGGTGGCTACTTGTCTATCTGACTTTCACTGCTGACTGGGTGTGTTATTTTAGCTAATGCTCATTTTGCAGAATGGATTACAGATTAAGTACTTTAGTGACAAAGCTTCGTTGTGTCTATACGAGAGAGGGCAGCAAGTCGAGCCCAGGATGGATGACGCCGGTACGGCCAGGGAGGCTCTTGGTAAAAAAAAAAAAGGATGCATTACCGATGAGATCGATGAGAGCGGATGTGAGAGCTGGATCTTGGGTGATTGTTTCAAGATCGCACGAATCCCGTTATGAGACCTGTTGCTGAACGGGCTAGCTCTCCGCCTGGAAGTATACAGTCTTTGGAAATACCCCAGATTCCTACGTTGCTGTCACGCTACTAAGGGCTATGAGATCCCTTCTCGTCCAGATGTGTGTGGCTTATCAAACCAAAACTGAGATAAGGACTAGGAGTGACGGCGTAGTCACTATTCGGTCTATTAATTGAGGACAGGAACTGCATAGATCAGGAAGGTTCCCAAGTCACCTTCACATCCGATTAAATCTGAGCCCCTGCTTCCACTGCCCCGTCTCCCCAGTGCCAACCATTGATATAAGCCAATGCACTACGTATGATTGATATATATGATCAATAAGAAAATCCCTCGGTCCGAATGCGATCAGACTGAACTCCTAACTTCGTCAACGTCCCAATGACCATCTGCATGTAGTCTTCCGGTCCACAGACATACACATCCTTCCCAGCAATATCTGCTTTATATGTTTCGAGGGCAGTGGGGTCCAGCCTTCGAGCATGTTGCTGCAGCACAACGTTGTTAGGAGCCTCGACGTCCCTTGCAGGCTCGTGTTGTGAATGAAACACATCTATGTGAAGGTGGATATTAGGATTAGGGGCGGATGGAGGGAGCGAGTCGTGGTTTGGTTCATTCCCAAGATAGGCGCTGAGGACGAGTGGAAGGAGAATGTTAGGTTCTCGCGTGGACAGGAAGAAGCGAATGTTGATTTCCTCGTCCTTGACAGTTTGCCGTAGAGAGTCAAGCATGCTGAGGAAGGGTGTGAGGCCAATTCCGCCTGCGAACCAGACCAAATCTCGTCGGGGAGTTGGGGATGGGAGAGGGGGAGGGAGGGTAAAGTTGCCTGTGATACCTGCGATTTTGAGCGTAAGTTGGAGGGATCGCGCGTCCTGCAGTAATTCTCTCCGGAACTGCTGTAATTTCTGCGCAATGCTGAAGAAAGCCGTTGTCAATGCTCCACCGGGTTTGTATCGGAGCGTTATTGAGAAACTGCGCGTGGGTGCGGTAGAGGAGGAGGATACAGTCCAAGTGCGGATACGGTCGTCATTGACGGAGGTGGGATTGAGAGGACACATGTGTTGGTATTGGCGCGTGCCAAGTAGCGGCGCACAGTCAAGGATAATAGCCTGACCAGGATTTATAGTGAGATCTTTGGATGACTCCCAAGTGAAAGTTGCAATCTGAGGGTCGTGTAGCGTGATTCGAGTGAGTACAGCTTCCGGTCTGTCATCACCTTGGAAAAGATTCATGGAAGCTTCTTCGGCGAGGAGGCGTACTGGAGGACTATATGGGCTAACGTGATTTTGTGTGCCTGCTTTTTGCCGTACGGGGAGCGCGTCGCTCACGAAAACGAAGCCCGTGGTATGAATTGTTGTGAGAGCATTTTGGAAGGGCATGAGGGCGTGAGCTTCAGGACCGACAAGGTTCTTGGCCTCGCCAGTCAAGTAAAGAATGTCGCCTGTGACGAAATTGACAAATGTAAGTGAAGCAAGGGGAGTACATTCAATATTTCCCAATGATGTCATCAATCGATTTCCTAGATGATGCGTATTATTGAATGTAGGCAAACGAAATAAGCTTTTAATCCCCACCGGAATAGTCAGGTAGCACGACTGTACGACCGTCGTTCCTGACCCGGATGAATCCTGCAAGCCCCCCACGATGATTCATTCCAACATGTGGGGGATATCTCTCAGCGTCTTCAGCTTTCGGGACATATGATGTGCCCAGGAAAACAGTGTCACAGGATAGGATAAATTGGATAGCATCATCCGGCAGTCTGTCTTCAAGCGAAAGTGAGGGGTGCTTATGAACGATCTTCGGACATCGGTCGGTTCTGGGCTCAAGGTCACGAACGTTAATATATTTCGGACAATTACTGAGTTCATCGTTCAGATTTCAGCATGTGTAGTTGCGACAAATCACATACCCGATGGCTTCGTTGACAAGTAACACCATCTCCACATTGTGATCTTCCCTCCTACTCAACTTAGAAATCACGCCAGCAAACTTGTTTCTTCGCCTTGTCGGAAACTCCACGCCGATGCCAGCAATCAACATGCCCCTCTCTTCGTCGAATCGTTGGAGGTTCTCTTCCAAGGGGTCGCCTTCCCACAACTCGAATTTCACGTCCAGCTGCGTATAGCGCCTGTTTTGTACGAAGCCCTTTTCTCCATTCCCTGCTGCGAGTATGGATCCCCATGGCCTTCCGAGTCCATCGAGAGTGGTTACTGGAATAAAAGGTAAGCATGTCTCGTAGAATTGAGCATGCTCAGGGGGGAGGTCCCCCTGAATTGCGGTGTACTGGGTCGCGATTTTGTCCGCGAAACCTAGTTTCTGTTGAATGCTGCGTTCTCCGGGATGCCAACCGTTGAGAGCAGACATTGTGTGCAATAAAGCTAAGGTGATGGGGATGAGATCAAGCTTCTCGAAGGATTCCTCGGCTATATGTATTGTCCCTGAAGCCAGCTTTGCCTACTGATGGGGACGTGCTCTGTCAGCAAATTGGTCAGGTGGGGAGTGAAGAGCAACATATCGGTCAGCACAGAGGCTTCGCGTTTCGAACGGAGAATAACATTGACTCTCCGCGAGCTCGGTGAACGGTATTGATGCCATTCAGGATTAAGTTGCAAATTCGTTACCTTGAGGCATAAGGTGCAAGAAGTGCATCAGGAACATACTGGTGGGAAAGGTTAATGTGCCTCGGGCCGTCAGACAAGTGCTGGAAAATACTAACAAACAAACAGGTCTCTTCCTCACTTGATTTCTTCATTGTACTTCCAATCATTCCGCATTGTCGTTTTCTGCTTTGTCATTCTATGACGATTATCGACGTCTGTTATTGCTTGAAATGGAGGGAGGAGCATCGGCATAGTTCGTTTATCAGGTGTTACCACTTTTGATGGCCATCTTCGTTTCCAATCGTAAAAATGGGACAACTTGCCATAAGCCTGGGTATTTCAGTGGAAGGTGGAGTCGTAGAAGCTGTTCTACCTTCACAGATCCAATCAGGTGGCCCATCATCTGACTTGCTTTTGAGCGAAGATAATGTCTATCTCCTAGCGGACCGCTGCCTCAGAGCTTCGCGGAAACGGACCGCTCTCTTTCTCAAAGCTCTATAAATTGTCAAGATGGTCCCTTCAACGACTAACGAGCGTAACTGCTTCTGTTCCTGCGAACTCATGTTATTCCGTGGTTTCTGCGGGTTTGCTCTGCTCTTTGGATCGGCCGCAGCAGCAAGCCTCTCCAACCGTAAGCCTTTTTTTTCAGTGCGTGTGGTCCGTACATTTATCTCTTGACTTGGCGTGTGCCAGTTCTTGATCCACGATTTGATCGCGTACCTACTGGCTCAGTCAAACCTGCTGGTTGGGCTCTTGATCAAGCACGCATCCAGGCAGATGGTCTTGCTGGTCACCTTCGTGATTTTGATAGTTAGTGAGTGGAATGGCTATCTAGTCCACATACTTGAAGTCCGACATCCCTCAGTGTAAATGGCTCAATTTGGGTCGAGGGGGGTTCCATTGAGTATAGCGACATGCACGAAGCTGCGCCATATTGGTTGTGCGTACATTGAATATCCCACCTCGAGCACATGTTGAAAATGCTTCAGCAATGGCATGGTCTCCCTCGCTTTCCAACTCAACGACAAGCGCCTTATTGACCAGGTTCGTTCGTTCCTGGATTGGACTTTGGACCATCAAGGTGCAGATGGGTGGATTGGCCCTGAACCCTTTGTTCCGAACGCAACCATCCCGAGGCTCGTGTGACCGCGTTATCTCATTCTCCTCGGTTTGATCGTAAGCTTGCGTTATAATGGCTTCTGCTCTTGCTGACGGCTTTCAGCAATACGCGGAGGCCGACCCTACACAAACCACTCGAATCCTTGACGCTATGCACCGATTTGTCGATCTGGTACATACTACATGGACTACGGGCCAACAGGGAGATCCTAGCATGGGGTTCCAATTCGATTATCAGTTCGTCAGATGGGAGGAAGTGCGTGGCATGTCTAACCACTGCATGTCCCATACTTATCCCTGTCCTCAGCTCATATATTCCCTCGAGTGGCTTTATGACCACGATCCTCGAGGTAATCTTGGCTCCATTCATGACCCACCTTGGTTTGCCCTATTTACTGACCTGCAATTCGCTCAGGAAAAGAATCAATGCTCCTCGAAACGATGCAGCTTGTCCGCGATACAGGCTTTTCTTGGAAGAACAACTGGTTCACTGATGCTATATTCCCAAAGACGGCGGTGACACAGTTGAACATGCAAACGTACGCCAACCAGTATATCGCAATTCACAAATAGCTAATAAATGGCCTCCCCTCAGTCATGGAGTTAACACTGCTGAAGGTTTGCTTCCTCCCGGTGACTTGTATGATGATGATGTTCATGTGTTACTGTTTAGCACTGAAGTCGGAGGCATTGGCCTGGCGCTTCACGGGTGACCCGACTGATGTGCAAAACACGTTTGATAGGATCGACATGCTATACAAGTATCATGGTCGTGCATCTGGTACATCCCGATTTTTGATCTACCTTGCATCAACTAATAACGCATACCTTACTCACAGGTACTTTTTCTGCTGATGAGCACATTGCTGGACTCGACCCTTCGCGAGGAACTGAACTTTGTGCCGTCGTGTAAGTCTATATTTGATGATTTTTATTATTCTTGAGTGTTCACGTTATTCTATAGGGAACAGATCTTCTCCATGGCTACCATATACCAAATTTTCGGAAACAACTCACTTGCCGACCATGCGGAGAAGCTAGGTTAGCCCTCATCCCTTTCGCCTGTTTCATGTTTCAAACAAACTTGCACCTAGCATATAACGCATTGCCCGCTGCGATCATGCCTGACTGGTGGTGTGAGTCACCACAGAGTACGTTGTGTGGTTGCGATAATGTGCTAACCGAAGCCGAACAGCTCACCAATACGACCAACAAGGTATCTCAAGATGCATCGGTTATTCCGAATAGCTAACACATTTCCCGCTAGTCAACCAAATCTGGGCACAAGTCATGGATCCTCCGCCTTGGGTTAACAACGGCCCTAATTCGAATGTGTTCGGATTTGAACCGTACGTCGACGATGCATATGTCCACCCCCTTATAACGCGACTAATTCGGTGTCAACTAAATAGGAACTATCCATGTTGTACTGTCAACCATCCTCAGGCTTATCCGAAGTTCTGGGCAAATTCCTTCTTCATGGATAAGTCAGACAACTCCCTGGTTCACGCCTTCTTGGGACCTGCAACATTCTCTGGAAATGTTGGATCAAACCAAGTCAAAGGTGTGTTTTGGGCGCTGCACCTTAATACTGAATCCAGCTTACGCGCAATGTTATAGTGACTGTGGACACGTTGTATCCCTTTGGCTCGGTACTCAATTATACTGTCACCTCTAAGAAAGACT
Organism: Podaxis rugospora; assembly: GCA_018524415.1. Classification (NCBI taxonomy): domain Eukaryota; kingdom Fungi; phylum Basidiomycota; class Agaricomycetes; order Agaricales; family Agaricaceae; genus Podaxis; species Podaxis rugospora. The sequence continues at coordinate 112,711 of JAEUWL010000225.1, forward strand.
TCCCGTTCAAGATTCGAGTTCCTGATTGGGCGCAAGGTAGTCCGCAGAGCACCATATCAGTTAATGGCGCAAAAGCCGCGGCCTTAAATCCTCCCCCGCAGACTTCGTTGCAAACGGTCCAGGTATGTTTCACCCCCCGAACAACAGTGCAATATGTCGTTAAGCCCCTACGCAGTTGAAGGCTGGGACAAACAGGATCACGATCAATCTGAATATGCCGCTTCAGACTGAAACAAGAACGAACGGCGCCGTTGCTATTACGAGAGGACCTTTAAATTTTGCTGTGGAACTCGCGTTCAACAAGACAACAGCTCCTGGACTGAGGTATTAGCCCTGACCGCTCTCAGCAGCTGCCCCTCACACCCAGAGTTTAGGAGTGCTCAAGCCCTCGGAGACGTCAAGCGTCTGTTCCCAAACGCACCGCCGCAATATTTAACACCCGTACGCTTTCACTGTTTCATATACGCCATGAAGCTTAACTCAAGAGCATTGGACTAGACCGATAATCACACTCAAGACAATACCCTCCTTCCGACAGTTACATGGCAACTCGCGATAGACCCTTCGACCCTCGCTATTCAGGATTCGACCGCCTCGCTACTTGCAACGAATGGGGGAAAACTGCCGTTCCATGTATGGGAAACTGGAAATCAGCCGATTACGATGACAGCCAGAGCTTGCGAGATTGAATGGGGCCTGAATAAGGGCACAGCAGCGCCGCCACCCCAAAGCCCTGCTTCTTGTGTTGCGGGTGGGAGCGTTGAACAAGTTAAACTCGTACCGTTTGCTGCTGCTAAGCTGAGACTCGGTGAGATACCAGTTATGAAGGCGTAGTGTACAAAATAGCGGTTAGGTGATGGTATTTGTGAAATCGACTATGTGTCTCAACTCTCGATACTTATTCTATGCCTTGTTCATTTCTTACTGGTGTTGGGTTTAGCATGTCAGTGCTCGTCGCTCACTCATGGACATCCCTGTTTCCCCGCTATTCTTCTCTTGGAATACACAATGTAGAGACCGACGATCGGTTGCTCGTGAAAACGACAACCTTACGTCTGACTAGCCATACACAGAACACCACTTGTCGGAGTGCCCGGCGTTGAGCCGCCCATCGCTACTTTCGGTCAGGATGATTCAACTTTCTGTGTCCGCCTCATACCTATGCATTCAATCTCTGCATTTTCTCCGTCGTCATTTGTCCTATGGTTGTAGAGTACTTATTGTTCTATCTGTAGTGGTACCTCAGTAGGGTTATCTTACATTTTCCATTAATGTCTCAGCCCATGCTTTCTCTGTCTCGCTTTCTTCCTCTCCCTCGTTGTTTCTCTTGGTTTGTTAACTACCCATCCCCTGAACCTTTCCACATGACCTGGTCCAGTTCAGCCGCCCTATTGTTCGCTCATAACCCGTGACTTGTTTTGGTTTAATTACCTTCCGTCTTTTCTCTATGCCCTCCCATATTCAGATCCCCGTTCAGATTTGTAGTTTGACCTGTATATAAAGAAAAGCTTGTCATGTATTCGAAGTAGTGAATCGCACACCCGTATTCGACCCGCACCTCGCCGTCTAGAGTTCATCCACAGGTTCTGCTTCCCGACCCTTTTATATATTTTTTATTTTCGTTTTATTTTCTGTTTTGGGCCCCTACTTCTTGTACTTTGGCTACGAAGTCCAGTCGTCGCTGGATTCAACTGCGCTTTCTTTCCCTGAACCTCTAACAGAGGTTATGACTCTTCAACAAAGTACCAAGTTTGCAGTGAAATGTTGGCGTGTTCGTAACGCTTGCAGTGCGGCCGATCCGTAGGTGGCACTGGGCTTTGGACCTTGGGTTTTGGGCCATACTACTTGTCACACAGTCGATCCTCTCTCGAGTTCACGCGAGCCACTTGCCAACTCTCTTTCAACTTCTTGGAGCATGCGCGCTGTACCCACAGCTTCCTGCATTGAAATTGGCCAGCCCCTTGAACGTGGCCCAGGAAGGATTTTACGCGGCCCTCTGAAAAGTCCATTCTGTTATCCACGCCCCCCCTCCCCCCGGTTGACAAGGCATCCGTGGACCATTTGCACTTCTTCCACTCCTCCTTCGTTGAGTTGTGAAGAACCCTTCTCGCTCACAGTCCTTTGCGTTCCGTCCACAAAACATCCATTCTAGTTACGCGGAAGCCTGTTTCCGGGAACTTGGGCAAACCAAAGTACTTTACGCCAACAATTTGTCTTGGAAAGCACGCAAACCAAGAGCATTGTCTCTCGCCCATCGTATACTCACCTGTGCTGCGCATCACGTCTGAACCGCATGCACGAATATTGGGGATCTTGGTAACCACCCCTGTTCGAACTCATCCTTGATTTCAACTTTATCCGTTTGTAATTTGTCGAGGGCAAGATACCGGCATTGCATATTCGTTATTTTGCGCGATGGCTGGGCATATAGGTGTGTCCATGCCATGTTGATGTTTTGCTTGGATCTACTCATTATTTGTTCTCAGATAGAACAATAAAAGGAACATTATTCTTTAGACTCCACTTTTCGTGTGTGTTTGGCTCCTGTTCAAGGGTTTTTGGTTCACTCAATGTTCTGTGTGTAGAGACACAACGAGGCTGGAGAGAAGGCCCGCTGTTTTCTGATAGGGGAGGATACCAAAGCAATCATGGTTTAGTATGACCTCTGATTTAGGTAACGGTTACCCCACGTGGTTACAAGGTTTGCACCGTGAGAAGAGTTTCCTGAAAGGTTACGTTTATGAAGTAGATAAATAATTAAATAATATCTGTTCTCCTCCTGCATGCCTCGTCCACGGCCCAGTCTCCCCCCGTTGACCATTCCACACCAAGACTTTGTGGAACAATGGTTGGACCACTTTGGTGACTCTGGTATACATTATTGTTCTCTCCAAAAAACCTTTTGCTTATGCCTCGCCCTCGCCCCCGTCTTCGTTTGCGTTTAGACAGCATTGACGAGCACCCAGAGTACTCGCTCAACCTTGGTGCAGAGTCCCCAGCCTCCAACCTCTCCTTCGACGACAGGATCCCCACTCCGCCTCCACGCGTCTTCTCCAGGCGTAAATTATTGTCGCCAAGGGCCCAGCGCAAACGTGAAGGCGTAGATCGCGACTGTGGCATCTGGTCCGTCATTTTTATCGTCGCCACATCTCATCTTAACTTACGTTTACCTTTTCAGTTTTGAATATGCCGTCCAGCCCTCACGCACGCTATGTTGTGGAAAGATCTTCTGCTTGGAGCATATCACGGATGTGCGTGTATCTTTCCTTGTCACTCCTTTTTACCCCTTTGTTAATGGGTGGTCTAGTGGTTACATGGCCCATCCTCGGATGGTCGGTGTCCCTCCTGCAGTGCACCCTGCTCCACTACCAATATCCTCTCCCTTGCCTCCCCCACTCTGATATCTAAGCCAGTTCCCAACCGACCGAAACCCACAGCGACGTCCACGTCGCGCGATGCCGCGACCATTACTTGGTCCGACCCCAGTTTTAGCATGATACCTAACCACACCCCAGCGACACGGGTCCGCTCCCAGTCCGCATCTACGTCTACATCCACCTCCAAACATTCTCGTACTTCAACCTCTTCATTCACCTCCTCCATAGACTCATCGGTCCTTGGCTTATCGCCCGCGCCCGAAGAATCGCTTGATGCTGATGATGGACAAGGACAACAACACTGGCTCGCATACGCCTTAGGTTTCACTCATTCCTTCTCCCGCTCACACTCATCATCGCCTCTCGTCACACCTCCAGCGGCACAAGCTCCATCGCAGCCGTCATCCCCCTATCCCCTTCTTGATCCCGGCTCATCAACTGTCGAGGTCCTCAGTCGCTTAGCGAGTGTCATGGGGCTTACGTTGCTATTCTATGCACTTCTCGCTTCTTAACGATGCCATGCCGGGACCGTGCCATTCCTTGCTTATTGATTCGGTTACCGTCTGGTCTTGCCTTCTTTTCCTGTTCCTTCTTTCCTGCCGCGTATACAGCACTGGCTGAAGAGTATAACATGTTGACATGTTTGCAACGCTTGTAGTGCGGCAGACCCTGGTGCCAGGTGGCACTGGGTCTCGTGCCTCGTTCTTTAGGGGGTGCACCACCGTCCATGTGCATGCCTTTACCTTTGGCTGATTTGCGAACCCAAGACCCTTCCGAACCCTCATTGTTTCTTCCCTTTCCTCCGCCTTGTAGGAATAACACCATTGACGACCTGCTCACGACATTTTATGACTATATACGACCCCTCCTCACCCTTACCTCATTCTTTTATCTCCGACATGCTCCTCGTCTCCATCGTCATCGCCACTTGCCCTTTCCGATTCCTCGACCCTATTTTCCTCTATTTCCGGTTTAGTTCAATTCCAACTCCTCGGCCCCATTTTTTTTTTTTTTTTTTTACTCGTGGACTCTCTCGCTTAGCGCCTCGCGTTTGATTTCGAAAACGTTGTATGTACTATTATGGTTTTATTCACGTGTTTCATACATTGAAAGGACAACACCTTTTACGAATGAGCGAAAACCAACGAACTTTGTGCTGGATTATCAATCGTAGCTTACGATCATGTCGAGGATGCTTTGAATCATCATCATGTGGCAGAGGAATGGAATGAATGGGCTTTGAGCTAAATTTAGGCTCATTGAAGTGTTCCAATCAGGTGCTTGGTTGACTGATTAAGGTTAGTTCGGTGTTTGAGGGATTTGCGGATTCCTTTGTATGGGCTTGTTGGTCAATTTAGGGGTAATAGGCGTTTTGTGGTGTTGAGAATGTTAGATTGGCGTTCGAGATTGGATAGTCCATGTACTTTCTGATAGTATGTCAGAAGAAACACGGATGGAACGGATGCTTGTTGCTGACTAAAGCTTCAGTGCTTGATTCAGTCCGTTGGTGCCACCTGTGCCTCCAAGTGCACCTCCCACCTGATAACGCTTGGACCGGCTTATGTCACCACGTCGATACTCGAGCTCCTCTCGGCCGTCATTCGGCCTTGATCGGGGATCCTTTTGTTCTTGCGAACCCAATTACAGATAACAGATAAGTGGCTGATTTAATTCGTTATCCATGATAATCCCACAAGCCCATCACCCAATTGTTTGAGTTAGCAATTGGGTGATGGGCTTGTGGGATTCTACTGCTTCTCGAGCTGTATCGGTTCGCAAAACAAAAGTTAAACGATCCTGGGATCTGACTTATTTTTTATCTTATTTTATTTTATTTTTTCACCATAGGAGTTCGTTTCTCCACTACTCAACCGCCAACATGACCTCTGCTCCTCCAGGTCCAACTCGCACCACTGGTCGCGATCACGCTGATCCCAACACTTTTGTCCCTAACCCTTCTATCGCATCTACAGCCACTGCAACTAGCATATTCAGACCGAGAGTCCCACTCCACACACGCCCAGCCACACCCGCTGATCTACCTTCCCTACCTGCGATATTCAATCATTACATTGTGCATACCGCCATTTCTTTTCGGTTGGATCTGGTGGACGTCGATTTCTATGAGAACGTGTATACAGATACTACAAGTCGTGGATTACCCTTCCTGGTTGCTACGACCTCTTCGCCCCCGCTGCTCGGTTCCGACTTTGGTGAGCACACGCACACCGATGGCAATATCGTAGAGTCGGAGCCGACGGAGGGGGAAGGGAGAGTAATAGGTTATGCGTATGCGTTACCATTCCGCCCGGCATACACCGCGTATAGACATACCGTCGAAATATCGATTTATATCCACCACCAGTATCATTCCGTTGGTGTGGGTTCTGTGTTAATGGATGTGTTAATGAGCGCCCTGCGAACAACACGCGTGCCCGACCCGACCCAGGACGTGGATACTACGAGTAGTGTGGCCGACGTGGAAAGGTCAGATGGGACGGGGAGAATACGACAGGTGTTAGCTGTGATGTCGTTGGATACGGAGGGGAGGGATGGTGGACTGGGGTTGGAGAGGTTTTATGGACGTTGGGGATTTGAGAGGGTTGGGTGTTTGAAGAGGGTTGGATTTAAGTTTGGGAGGTGGATTGATGTGTTGATTTTGCAGGTCGCTTTGTGAGAGTGTAAGGTTTCGGTGATTGGGTTGTTACGGGATATAAGATACCCGATTATTCAATAATAGAGATATTGCTGAGACTATCGCCCTAACCAACCTTCTCGGCAGCAACCCACGACAAAGGCAATTCCGGAGCTGGTAGTTCTAGTTGCGCTCCGGCCTCATCTAGGTTCATTGCTGATAGCATCCCCCGACCTATGATTGATGATTGAGAATTCTTCCCTTGTCCCAACTTGGCAACTAGGCAGGACGACATAAAGACTCCTATGAACAGTCCCGCCTAACGATGATGGTAACAGTACGGCGTGACTGTTCAGCAGCTCCCTTTGACACAGATGTAATCGATGACGGGGACATTGAACGCGAAGTACCACACCAGGAGAGGGTTCTTACACATGGATAGTACCGGTGGATCGGCTTTGATCATCGCAGAGACGATTATAGCCACCTCCCAAAAAGTAAGCGTCTTTGCAGTCAACCAGTGGTCTGTTATAGACGTTAACAAGCCACGGTCGACCACGAAATAGCACAGGGCATGTTGATGCTGTACGCAATACAAAGGAGTGCTCTTTGGGTGTCGGTATAATCTCGGATGGGGGACATTGAATTCGAAAGTCCATTGCACCCCTAAGGACCTTGTGGCGTTTGAATAGGTTGGTACTTGTAGTCATCAGCTCACACAAAGTAAGGATAACTGGAGAGATGCTATTGCTAACCACCATGCGTGAAGGAACGTGCACTGGGTTTATTTCGGAGTCGTAGAATGCTCATAGATGTTTTCTAGGGCGTCTCCAACAGTTGTGCAAAAGAATTGCACGCTGTACGCGACTGACTCGCAGGCGTTGATGATGATGGAGTCGTCATTTGGATCAATGACGGGAAGAATGCCGGGACGGAATCTCCTGGTGAAGAAATCGTACCAAGAGGCAAAACCGTAGTAGTCCTTGGATGGATCGCACTCGAAGGTATCGGCAAAATTTGGTATGGATCGGCTGGCGTCTGGACCGAACCACCCCTTGGCGTCATCGGTGAGGACATAACGGGAATCTGGGGAGGAGAGGAACTTGGCCCAAACGTTGAGGATTTTCTTGATTTGGGCGTTGACTTTGTCGTATGTGAATACGCGGAAGCCAGCGGGGGTACACATAGGCCAGTTGAGCATGGCATTGAAAGGCACAGGAACTAGCTCGCCCTACTCTCCGTCACCGAACTCGAGAGCACGGGTGAGAAGTGTATCGAACACTCCAAGCATTTGCTTGTAGTTGACGACCTTGCAAGAAATTAGCGAATGTCGCTGGAATGTAACATGATTAAGCTCACTTGTGGGTTGCCAACTCATATTTTGGTTTGTCCGGGATCTGTTCGAACATTTGATGGAATCCCATGTAAAGCTCCAGATCTTCTTCTATCATTGTCTTGAGCTCTTGGACCACAGGGTGAAGCAACCTTTGGGAAAAGGAGGAGGAATCTCCCACCTCTTGTTAGAACTCAATATTCAGACAATACCAGTGTATACTGGTCAATGTTGAATGAATTGAGACTCTTATACTGATTTGTACACACATTGATAATAGTAGTGTGATTTGTATTGCCTCAAATCAATGCTGGTGTCAAGTCTCCTTGACATAGTAGGAATTAGGGTCTGTTTGTACATATTATATCAATCTAGGCTAGAGGCGTGAAACTTGGTGTCCACTAATATACTTTGCACTCAAATGAGTGCATTTCATCACA